>NQII01000040.1:679862-740944 GCA_002778355.1 Clitarchus hookeri
TGTGTGTGTGTGTATGTGTGTGTATCGCCTAGGAGCAATGTAAAACCAGCACGCAATGAAGATGCATCGGGAGAGATGAATATAGCCCACACCGTCAAGCACCCGCGACCTCTAATTTTTTTTCACTTCAATTCTTTTTGGCTTGAACTTTAAATTCTATTAAATTATTTCCGCCGTTGTAGGAGGTCAATAGGGTGCCAGGGGGGAACTGACGTCCCTCCTGCCTGCGTATTTTCTTCTTGCGAAGCAAGTTTTCAAGACGTAAATGAATAATTAAACAACTGTGGCACTGCTCTCTGTTGGTTTGCTTGTAAACCTGTTCGTTCTCTGCATACCTCAAGATTGTATGTGAACTGTTTCATTTGATTGAAAATAAAAGTAAAGAGTAAATAAACTGGAACTTGATTTTATTTATGTGGCACCTTTAAAGTTTCATGCTTCTACCAACTGAGCTAACCGAGTTGTAATTTCCATTCGTCAATCCTTGACGTGGATCGTTGCACTATTCATGGGCAGAGCAAAAGGGATTTGGCTCGTAGCGCAATAGCATATGCGGTCAGTTAGGTGATATTTTTATACCATCTCAACTTATCCCAATCTTTCAGCTGATTAGCAGAAAGAAACCATAAGTTGTCCATGTCATGTAATCTTCTGACTTTCCTTGACTTCAAGCAACTGTAAAAATACATACAGATACATTTGGTTAAATGTGCAAAAGGTACGAATAAAACAATTACGTTGATGGAGATAACAGAACTGAGAGTAAAGAAAACTAAGAGGAAAATTTTTTCTTCAAAACACATCCTTTAGAGAATTCATACTAATGCCTTTCACCAAAAAGGCAAGGTGCAAAGGCCTTGGAGAAAAGGCTTAAACCACTTGTGGAGCCACCAAAACCGACCAGCAAGAAATATCAGAATATTCTATCCTTGTGTAAATTACCAATGCCAGTGATAAGTTCCGAAACCCACAAAGATTTTTATAGGTAACTACCTCACTAAGATCAATTGACTGGCAATGCCAGCGATAGAAGTGCCAGTTCCAGTGACATTACTGTTTAACACTGGAGTTTTGAGAAATGGTATTTTAATTGGCACAGTTTTTTTATCATGTTGTATTTTATTATTTTTAAAGACTTACTACTAAAGTCACAGAATTATGCAATATTTCTGAAGCTGTATTTAGTCATATTTCTTCAGAGTTCAGCACAATTAATTGTAAATAAAATTTATGTTTTTATTCTTTTATTCCATTTATTTTGTAGAACATAGAGATTTATAATATTTACATAATTTATAAATTCTACTTTCAACTCCTAGCTATTGATTTCATTCTCTCCTTCTCATTTAAATGACAAACACTAGCTAAGGAAACCTGAAACTCATTTGTATCTTTAGGGTCTATATGGACAAGCCAAAAAATTGAAATTAATATACGAGCAGGAACAAGCTTATCTCAGGGTTTCATAAAAACTGAACTAAAAATACAGTTAAGAAATAAGCTACATTTGTTATTATCGAATGTGATCCTTTGGTCATACTTCAAAAGAAAACTTAAGCAAATAGATAAATAGTTTATTAGGAAGGGCAAAAACAAGTGCTTAAAACATAAAAACGCTTTCCTGGAAAAGCATAAAAATTTAATTACACCCCTTTGTGATTGAAAATACAATATGATGTAAAATCTCATTAATATTGAGTGAAGCTATCTTAACAAATGGCTGGCAAAAATGTGCTCTGTGTTAGAGCTTTTGATGCTTGATTACTAGCATTTAACACTGCCAGCATAAAAGGCTTGTTTCAAATTGTTAAAACTGTTTTGTAGACACTGCATACTAAACAAAAATATTTATAATGCCAACATTTTGAAAATAAGTGTGTAGTACATTGAAATCATATATATTCACAATTCCTATAATAGTCATACTTTTATACCAAATTTGGCAGAAATATTTTGAGCAGATTTTGAGATATGGCGTGAATGCTTTATGTATATTTTAGAGTTGTGCTGTCATCAGAAATTGTAGATATATACCACTGTCAATGCAATGTTTACATGATATACTGTCAGTATAAAATATGTAATTTGTATCAGTGTGATAGGTCCTGATATGTTACATAGCACCCAAATTTTTAAAATGACTGCAATTTGAAAATAAACACCCAGCTTGTTCAAAAACCCTTTAACTTGGCTGTCTTTATTATTGTAAATGCACAAGCTTGGCTAAATTTGGCAGACTGGTTTAGAAGCATTTTTTGACGATGCAGATGCATTCATATATACAGATAGGAAGGAAAACTGGCTAAGAAAATGTTTATTTTACTTTTTCCAAATTTGGTACAGAGAATATCAAAACACATACACTTACATTATTACCACTGACCTTTTTTGAATTAATTGTTGCTACCCCAACTTTTCAATACTTCCAGCATCTTTGTCTGCACCAGATGTCTGCCCTCGCGCTCGTTGGTGCGATGAGGCCATTGGCTTCCTGCACATCACTAAGCCCATTCCTCCTCAATCCACTGTAACCACATCTGCTTCACTTTGGATGGTTTTCTTCCAATGCAATAACCAATTTTGCAATAGGATAATTCACAATCCGATAGGCCATAATTCTACTGCTGCCAAATGCAGAAACCTGTTTGGATGGTAGTTATGTTTTTGATGTACCATACTTACTCTGTCTGTGCACATTAATAGTGGGGAAACACAATGCCACTACTTTCCAGCAGCTCCCTCACCTCCACTTATGTACTGCTTATCACTGTCGCCATTGGTGCACATGCTGCACTACTTTGCTGAACAATTATATCATGTCATTATTCTACCTTGTTCTACGCATTCCCTCAATGTGGTGTCATACCCTCGTACAACTTCACGGCTCTTGTCTCTGCACCAGCGACATTCTACCAGTATTTCGACGCTATCTTAGCGTCTTGTGGTCATCTTGCGGTACACCTTTGGCAGTAGCGCTCTGATAGAGTATGATTTAACGGGATGCCCTTCCTGTTGTTTCATCTGCACATGCACCCTATTATTACATGTTATTTTCTCTTGCTGTGATAGATTTTTCCTGCATGACCTACATTTTCACAATCGCGAGTCCATGCACTCCAACTAATCACTGCACGACTTCTGGCTGTCGTGACAAATTGGCGAATGGTCAATGCCTTGGCCACCGCCCTGGCGGCACTAGTTAGACTGGAGGGAGAGATTCCCCCACCACTTGACAAGATCCTATATTATCCCTTGCACAGCCTGTGAGCGACACTTCTGCTTCTGCGTACAAAGGGACTTCAGCTGCTCCTAGGACGACCTGTGGCCGGGGACCACACCTTCCACAACTTCAAAATGAAACTGTTTTTATTAATAATTCTAACTCTTGTGACCAGGTCAGCTTGTGAAAGTAAGCAACGTTGTAACTACTTGGGCCAAAGCAGCAAATATAGTTATGCTTTTAAAATCCGTGTTTGTGATTTATTCAGGTTAATTAAAACCATTTAATTGTGCATATAGTCGCTCAGGGACACAACATTAGTTACATAGGTATAGATTATTCTAGACGGCTAAAATCACAACGAACTCACACCAATTAACTTAGTCTTGTGATGAACGCAAATTGTGAGATTTTCGTTGACTTTAAGTTCTGATAGTATATTTTATTTCCTGACATGTCCCGAGTCGTTTAGGATAGTTTGTATAACAATTGATGATTCAAATAAAATCTTTTGCGAACGTGGACACCTTCAGGACTATAATGAGCATTGTTATTGTAAACTTGCATATAGGTTTAATATTAAATATGCACATGGTCCTATGAATGACAAGAAGACAGAGCATATTGCTTGTATGGTTGACTTAGAGGATATAACACCGCATATGTGAGTCAGAATTAAGTATTGTAGAAACTATCCAGATCCAGCACCTCTTCTCTGCTGTATTTTGTAACAACATTAAAGCGGTTGTTGAAATGTTTCTTTTCTAGATATGAAGGGAAGGTGATTGATTTTACAGTGCTATCAATTTTTGTATTTCTGACAAGTAGTACAGAAGCTCTGAAAGAATTGGAAGAATATTCATATAATTTTATTAATAAATTCTTTAAGAAACACACTTCACAAGTAGGACTATTCCGTTAGAAACTCAATGCTCTGGCAGACAACTGGCTCAGGGTTGGAGATGGCCTTTGAAGGGAAGCCTAAAAGGAGTTTTCCGATCCCCACTTATTGTGTATATGAGTTTGAGAACTCATCAAGCCGAGTTGTATTGGAAGTAGAAGTTAGAATAGTTAAATGTTTCATTCCACGAAATGGTGTTTATTAGGAATTTATAATTGAGATGTTGGATGCTATTTTGGGATTAGAGTCACTAGCAATACAGTCAGTGGGCTCCCCTGAAAGGAAAAGTGTGGCTGTAGCCTCCACTTCATGAATAGATGAACCAGTCGCAACAGTTAAGGAGAAATTGACTGCAATACCAGAAGTTTCAGAGCAGGGTAAATCGCAGTACAACGTACCAAGAAAGTGGTCTCATGATAGAAATACGTGGGTGCCACTTTGTAAATTAGTGAGAGTGCAAATGTCATTATGACGATGACTGCAGTTGAAACGTCCACAATGGTGAGCACGCCATACTCTTCTAGGATAGGAATTTCGTCAGGAGTACAGCCAGTAACGATCCACGCAAAGGATTTGTGAGTCGTTTCGTTAATAGGTAAAAGGTCAGGAGGAAAAGGGTTTCAGCTTATTCATAAATTTTTAGAGAGTGTAGAGAGCGCTGCTGCATTAGATATATGGTCAGATGCAGACAAAGTGTTAATGGTTAAAATGAAGTGGAAGGACTTATCATCCAGGTTCGTACCCACTTCTGCTTACCTTAAAGGAGATTTTACATTTAAGATTTTGAAAGATGAGTTGACAGAGAGTTTCAGGAACGTCAACCACTTCAGTTTTAATATTTTATGTTGCACAATGCTAAACACAGAAATGGGGGAAATGTACAAGCTTTTGCATATTGTTGTCGAAAACTTTGCGAAAAGACCATCCAAAGAGTAGAGGAACCAGAGAAGTAAAAATTTTGAATCAGGAGGCAGAAAAACGACTGTTAGCAGCATTTACTGATGGTTTACTGGGCACCATAGGTCAGCAATTAAGATATAATTTACGGCAGACTATGGATGAGGCGGAACACATGGCAATCACGCTAGAGACTATGGGAACTCATCAGGTGAGAAAAATGAGGAATGACGAACCAGTTAGGAGAAAGAAAGTTTATAACATAGTCTCCAAGCAAATAGGTGTGGCGCGGGGAAACTCATATTGTGGTGGAAACACTTGCATGAGCTAAGGCTATGGAAGTGTGAATAACTCATGCTACCGTTATTCAATTGAAGTAAATAAAAGCAGATCAGGAGTAGGGTATTCTCCCAAAAGCATGAGTTCCGACAATGAACAGAGTTATAGCAACATAAGATGTTTTAATTGTGGAAGATTTGGGCATATGGCAAGGGTGTGTAAGAGATAAAAAGCCAGACCGACTAATGGGTCCGGTTTCCCTAGGGATGTCGGGTGTCGCTAACACACCCCGAAACAGTGTCAATGGCAGTCGCCCAAACGGGAGGAGCCAGGTGTCGACCTCGGGCACCACACGGCATCAATAATGGTCGTTGAGGGGAACAACATGATAGTACCTGTTCTTGTCGAAGGCCGGTCTCACATGTTTCTAATTGACACTGGGTCTGATGTCTCACGTGTGCTGCTTAATGTCAGCAGGTCTGAGATAGACAAGTCTCAATTAGGAGCCAAAGGAATTACTGGAGATGTGCTCCAGATCATAGGTACCCAATTGATAGATGTATGTGTGAATGGACATTGTTACCCATACTAGTTTCTTGTATGTTCTTCAAAATTACCTTTTGATGGCACGTTCGGAACTGCCTTCCTCCGATGTTACGATGCCAGAATCGATTTGAAATATTGTATGCTTTATCCAACAGACACAGTTACTTGTGGTTCTTGTAATTCGTGCAGTATGCATTGTTCAAAAATTAACAGGAAACAAGCTGAGAGCTTGGCCAATTCTGAATACTGTAAAGCCAGACTAAGAAATAAAGTGGTTCTGCTACCGAGATCGGAGATTATTGCAGAGGTTGCCTTGCACGTGGCGAGTGAGGATGCTTACTTCAAAACACTTCTGATCGACGAATGTTCCAGGCGTCCACGTGGCAAAAGCTGTTAGTAATGTTCTTACTGGTAAGACCCTCGACAAAAACAAGGTGAGAGAATGGAGCAGGAACTCTCACTACGATGATTTAGGGGTGGAGATGTATTGAAAGGTTCAGTGAGACGAACCTAGTAGATGGTGTAGATGACCATCGGGGTACCTATGCAGTCATAGAGAGAGGGTTGTCCAGGAGGGTGGATGACCAGTTAGTTAATGTCCCCCAAGTTACAGGTCATGGGGTTGCGTCTCAGTGTATTAGTACTCACTATGATCACATCAAAGGAGGCAAGAGGATATGGTGTCCTAGTAGAGAGCGCGCTGTGAGTGAGGAAAGGCCGACATGTGTAGGTAGGCATGTCGAAGGGACTGTGGACAGGGTCAGTCTAGTAACCAACCAAGGAAATGGTTGGGCCACAGAAAGGTCATGGCATCTCAGTATAAGCTATAACTAAACTTGTGAATATAACAGGTGAGACACTAGTAGTGCAAAAGGGCACATTGGTAGGATATGCCACACCTGCAGAGGAAATTTCTGGAGAACTAAGTATAGGTTATAGCGTTCCTTGTAGATCCAATAAAGGTCAATACTCATGTTTGGGAAGGACACTAGTTGCGCCACAAGTAGAACCACGGGAGAAAGTCCTTGCCTATGTCCCTAAAACTGATGATATTTGTCCACTTTCATGCTCCGAAGTAACAATAATTCCCTCAGAGAGTAAGGCAAAATGAGTGAATGAAGAGGTAAGCGAGGTCACGGAACAGGGCCATAGTTGTCACTGTGTCCACCATAACAGCCAAGTCGAGTGTCCAGAGGAAGTAATTCCCAAACAGACAGAAAAATCCCAAATTCTGTAAGAGAAGCTCGTATATTGTTTGTAATAATGACTGCATTCAGCGCGCATGTCAGCGTTGCATCTACCTAGTTGAGAAAAATAAAAGAGAAAGTTTTTCAGTTATTGATTTTTGGGAGAAAGCAGTTAGTGATAAGGGCCAAAGAATAAGATAGCTCTCTAAAAACAAGGTAAGAGAAATAGGAGGAATAGTGCAAGATAGATTGAAACATTTAAACAAGGAATATTTTAGTACTATGTTCTCAGTGTTAGTAAGATTTGCACGTGTTTTTTAGTTGGAGGATAGTTATAATGTTGGGTGTACAAATTTGTTAAAACATAAGATAGATACGGGAGAGGCCAGACCAATTAAACAGAATTCATATAGGGTACCTCATGCTTTAAAAGCTGTTATAGAGGAACACGTAAATGATATGCTGAAAAAGGGCATAATATCAGAAAGTAAGTCACCCTGACAATATACTCTGGTCATTGTGAAACAAAGGAATAAGGATAACTCCTTCAAAATGAGATTTTGTATTGATTATCGCCATCTCAACTCTGTTTCACGTAAGGATAATTATTTGCTACCTAATATCACTGATATAATAGATTTATTGCATGGCTCTAAATTCTTTTCCACGCTCAATTTAGCAAGTGGTTATTTACAAATAGAGCTAAAAGAGAATGATGGGGAGAAGACTAGTTTTGCAACTTTTATGGGAAAGTTTGAGTTCAATAGCCTTCCTTTCGGTCTGTGTAATGCTCCTGCCACATTGGAGAGGTTGATGGAAAATGATGTGTTGGTCGGACTGCTAGGTGCTCAGTGTCTTGTATATCTTGGTGATATTATTATATTCAGTAGCACAGTGGAAGAGCATGCTAAATGGTTAACCAATGTATTGAAAATGTTAAAGGACTCTAACTTGAAGATACAATCCATTAAGTGTTCTTTTGTACTGGACAGTATAGAGTATTTTGGTCATGTGGTGAGTTCTAAAGGGGTAGAACCAGACCCCAAAAACATAAAGGCAATTAAGGAACTTCCCCGACCAAAGAATGTCACAGAAGTCACATGACCACTATCAAAATTAACCAAGAAAGATGAACCTTTCCAATGTGAAGATGATCAGGAAAAGGCTTTTCAAGAATTGGAAGAAAAATTAATTTCATATTGAATCCCTACATATCCTGACTTTTCACAACCATTTATAGTTAGCACAGATGCTAGTGATTATGCTATAGGGGCAGTTCCGTCTCCGATGAGGAATGGACAAGAAAGACCAATTGTGTACACTTAAATACCACTGAGTGAAATTATAATACTGTAGAACGTGAACTTCGTGCCCTAATGTTTGTGGTACAATATTTCAGAGTATATTTGTATGATCGAAAGTTCTTAATAATAACTGATTATGCTGCACTCAGATGGCTCTTGAATCTGAAAGACCCAAGTTCAAGACTGACCAGGTGGGCAATTAAGTTGTCCGAGTTTCATTATGACGTAGTACATAAGCCTGGAAAGAGACATACAAATGATGATTGTTTGTCTTGAATGGTTAATGCCATAGAGAGGGTCCTTTCGACTGACCAAAATTAAAAAAGGAGCAAAGTAATGATGAGACATGTCAGAAATTGTGTACATACAAGTCTCAAAACAATATTTTCATTGATACAAGAGTATTCTGTGTAAACGAGAGGATGATAAAATTTTGATAGTAGTCCCTCAATCCTTAGTGAAAGATGTAATTAGTTACCATCATATCACTCCATTCTTGGCACACCAAGGAGTGAAACGTACACAAAGATTGTTAAAATTAATGTACTGGTGGTCGACATTGTGTAAAGACATTGAAGAGTTTATTACCACGTGTCATAAATGCATTACAAGAAAAAGTTTTAAATATGTAAATGCTCCGCAAGGAACTTTACAAAAAGTAACAACCCCATTTCAGTTAGTTTCGCTAGATATTCTTGGTTCTTTTCCAAGGAGTGAACAAGGAAACAAATACGTTTTGACTTTTACACGTTATTGTGAAGCAATACCATTAGCTGATCAGACTATGGAAACCATAGCGAAACATTTTGTATAACAGGTAGTTCTGTAGCATGATTGTCCTGAAAGTTTGCTCACACATCAAGGCCGAAACTTTTTCTCCAAATTGATGTTAGAGACGTGTAAATTGTTGAGAATTAAAAAGCTACAAACCATGCCATTTCGACCATAATGTATTGGACTTATTGAAAGACTATATAGAACATTGGCCTATATGATCTATCACTTCGTTAATAAATATGGAAGCAATTGGATCATCTTATGTTGTGCATGCTTACAGATCTGTTCCACATTCAGTGACTGGGTATAGTCCTCATTATTTATTGTATGGTATAGAAATCAGGTTACCGCCTTTGGATGACCTTTGTTATCACACTGTGTCAGCAGAGGGTGGTATCACTATGACTGATCATGTAGATATCTTAAGTAGAAAGCTAAGGGAGGCCCACAAAATCGCCAGGAAAAGAAATCAGCTTACCGCTAGGAAACAAAAAGTGCTCTATGATAAGAAGGCTAATCCACCTACAATTAAAGTAAGTGACCATGGGTACTTATATACTCCTAGTGTAAAGAAGGGCACAGTTGCCAAGTTTCATAAGTTTTGGTCTGGACCTAAGGTATTATGTAAGTTGAGTGACGTCACATATGAATTATTTGTTGGATAATAGGAAAGTTATTGTTAATAGCCACACATTAAAACTGTCAAAGGGATGTGTAACCCGGGACCACTCAGTCCACGTCGATGATGGTCATCATAAGACAAAACAGTTACAAGTGTATATTGATAGTGAAAATGTAAGTAATGATGACATAGGTAAGTCTCAAGGCCCATATGATTTATATTTTGAAGAGGATAGTAGAGGGGAGAGATTGTAGAAGTGTAAATAGAAAATCCAGTTGATGAAGGCTTAGATTCTAGCAGTAGCAATAGTGATGCAGATGGAGCAAATGATGCTTGGGAACCATTAAGTTATCATAGAAATAAAATTCAGGGCGAAGAAAGTAAACCTTTCAATTTGGTCTAAGTTACGTTCAAATACTGCAAATATTTTAAGTGAAGAGGCAGATGGAAATAATGGTGTCTAGTACTTTATACAATTGTGAGGGACTGTGTAATTTGTGGATAGTTATGTTCAGCCAATTAATTGATAGGGCTGGTGTTTCGCATTGCAGATCACACCATAGTAGCTGGTGTGATACTGATCCAAGAGAATAATGTTTTACTAACCAGTGTGACAAATGGACAATTGTTCTAGATATTCCTGTTAAAGAACTAAAAGATGCATTTGATGAATTTAAAAGGTATTTCCGTAGAATTGCGGATACTAATATTCCTTTGGGAATTAACCACAGGATCGCATGGTGTGATGTTAATATCCGATTTAGCAAGAGCAATATTATTCAAAAACTAATTGATGAGTTAGCTGAAGAAATTGCAAGTTTATTGCTCATACTTCCGAGCTCTTCTAGTCGAGTGAAGAGAGGGTTGATTGACGTAGGAGGTGAAGTTTTGACATTTTTATTTGGGACATTAACGACTAATGATTATGTTCATATTACTCAGGTTACTAAGGAATTGGAAGATAGACAGGAAAACTTAATCCATGTAATAGAGGACTAGTTAACTTTGATAAAGGGACTTAATCGTAAAGTTGAGAAAAACATATGATCTATAAAGAAATTAGCAGAGATGTTGGAAAATAAAATAAATACAAATGTTAAAAACAAATAAGTTTATATGACAACTAAAATTAATTCTACAATATTATAAGCGAGAGGTTGTTACCATACAAACATCATTAGATATAATAGCAGCTGGTAGATTACCAACATCCCTGCTTTTGCCACATAAATTGTGTTAGATTCTCAAGGGGATAACTCTTAAATTACCGGGAGATAAAACTCAGATTGCAGGCACTGAACTGGACCAGGTATATATACGAATGTTCATTCTATCGCGAAAAGAGAAAGCATTCACTGAATAATAGAATTCCCTTTGAAATTCAACTATAGATATTTTGAAATCTATAGAGCCTATCCTTTCCCAGTTTTTGAAACAAGGCTTGGGAGATACATTAGAGTTATTTCTAGTCATTCGTACTTTGATTTGTCTGAAGATAGACAATTCTATGCTTTGTTATGAGCGAAGGCAAAGGTGGAAACAACATTGTTTCTCCACCAAATGTCCCTACGTTTTCAGTAAAAGAACCAAATTGTCTAGCTAGTTTGGTGTTGAAGCAAAGTAATTAGATCATGCCTTGTGTAAACGAGAGATAATGAGTAAAACATTCACGCCAGTAGTGTTCATAAGATCCTTGGACAGCACAAGTTGGATTGGATGTACTCACTGTTCTAGAAAATGAAAATAACTAAACTTTTCGGAATTATACCAATGGTAATCATGTGAAGGAAGAGGAGAGGATCTTCGTTCCAGGTAAGCTGTTGTATGCTCATAAATGAAAAAAATTCAGTTACTTCCTCATAGCAATAAAGTAATGCACGTAAAATATGATATCAGAAAAATTTAGTTTCCAAAAATTGTATCATTGCTGACTCCAGAAGAAAATGATATAATTAACTCAACTTTATATGAATTGATAGTTGACTTGTCTAATATAACAAATGAAGATGATAATGTTGAGTTGCGTCAGTAAATGACTAAACTTCAACAAGTGAAATATCAACATACATTCCATGCTCAAGTTGCGCATGGTGCATAAACTATTCTTTTTGCCGTCATCAGTGGAGGCATTGTCGTCCTTTTGTGTTTGAGCTGGTAAATGAGAGGGCTGGTGACCATGTGTCTGTATGCAGTCTCATTCCATTGGCGAGCTACCAGGAAGGCAATTCCTCAATCAAAGGTGTAAGAAGAAGGCATCGAGATGTACTCGGCTGCTGATCAATATCATGAACATCCTACTCCGTAGGAATCTGTAGTGTACAAGATTCAAAGTTAATCAATGTTGAATACAAAATACAAATTTTGTTCTATGAATAATTAGCAAACCGGCCCGGCTTCGCCAGGGTACAATTGAGTTTTAAAGACACTAATAAATAAATTGGGAAAGACAATTCATTTATGTGAAAACAGAATTATAAAATTATACTATTTTGGCCTCGTATTTTAACTGATTACGGCAACCCAAAAGGAAGGAAATATTTTTTACCTGATAGCCAAGAAGTAGGGTATTGTTTTTGGAGCGTATATGTGTAACTATCCCGTAGTTACCACATTTCTGCTTTCAATGTCTTAAAATCAAAACATGAGTTTCATCAAGTTGTAGCTTTAGAAATAAGTGTACCTAGGTATTACTTTTTGCGCTTGGCTGAGGGATTTTAATTGATCACCAAAATTAAGCAACGTTTCTAGCGGCACACATTTGGATGGGTGACCGTTTAGTGGCATAACATCTGAGCGTTTCCGGTAATGTTCCCAGCCGTTGCAGAATTACGTTTTGTTGTTATTCCATAGGAACCGTACAATTTTCCGGGATAAAAAGTATTCTATGTCCTATTTCAGGACCTAAGGTACCTACATACCAAATTTCATCAAAATCCGTTTTACCGTTATGGAGCTGAATGGTAACATACACACACACACACACAGACTTTGGCATTTATAATATTAGTAGGATAAGTCTTTAGAGAATAAGTAATTTCTACTCAAAATGAATGACATCATGAGCAATTGATTGTGTTGGTTATTTTGCAAATAAGTCGTTATGTCGGATGTCAATTGTACAATGAACTGAAGTAGTGAACTTAATTCTTTACACTAATTGTAAAATTTTCTTGATCAAAGTGTAATCCTTATCAACTATCATATTAGTATTTTAATTGAAATTTAACATTTAATGTTTCCAATATTGTTTTATTATTGTTTCATTCTTTGTGTAAAATAATTGAAATCATATAATGAAAATGATGAACTTATATTTTGATATTGCACACAGTGAAGATAGAGACACTGAAGATTTAGATAACAAACATTTATAACAGTACAGTATTAATATGAATAAGTCACTTATATCATTTTATTTGTTTATGTAAACTCATAAATTCCATGACAACTCATTGTATATGAGTGTATACTTGTAAAATTTTTGTATGACTTTAATGATGACTTGTCAAATTTTTGACAAAGTGATGAAAGCTGACTTGGTATGCAGAATCCCTATTTGGTTAATGGAGTATATAAATGTTCGCAGAGTAATGTAAAATTACTTCCCCTTTTTTTTATTCTCTTTTGATTGAAAACAATTTTATTACATCAAGAGAGAAGGGGACCTGCTATGCCTGACAGTTCCAACTTCCGACAGCATCCAGAGCTCCGACAACGGGCGACTGCATCTATACTTCTGTGGCTAATACTCACCGCCACTTCCTTTGAACTGTTTCTACTCCTTCATATTCTATAGTCTGACTCAATTATCTTTGGCATCTCATCAAGTATAGTTTGTTCCACTTTACTTAGGAAGATCTGCTTATATTTATTGATCTTTTTCAAAAAGGGGTATAATGTGATGCCCTACTACAAATTCATGGCTCTCAAGTCTGCGACAATGTCATTCTACCAGTATTTCGACGCTATCTTAGTGTCTTGTAGTCAGCCTGCGGCACACTTGCCGCGGTAGTGCCGTGATAGAACATGATTTCACGGGATGCCTTTCCTGTTGCAGTGATAACTTTTTTCTGCATGACCATTTTCACAATCACGAGGCCATCCACTCCAGCCAATCACTGCATGACTTCTGGCTGTCTTGACAAGATGGCGGATGGCTGACGCCTTGGCCACTGCCCTGGTGGCATTCAGTAGACTGGAGGGAGTTATTCCCCCATCACTTGGCACGATCCTATATTATCCCTTGCACAGCCTGTGAGCAATAACTCTGCTTCTGCGTATGAAGGGACTTCTTCTAGAGGACTTCAACTGCTCCTGGGACGACAGACGACCCGCAGCCGGGGACCACACCCTCCTCAACTTTAAAATGAAACGTTTTTCATTAATAATTCTAACTCTTGCGACCAAGTCAGTTTTTGAAAGTAAGTAACGTAATAACTACTTGTGCCAAAGCATCAAATATAGTTGTACCTTTAAAATCCTTGTTTGAGATTTATTCAGGTCAGTTAAAATCATTTAATTGTGCCCATAGCCACTCAGGGTCACAATAGTGGGTTTCTTCAGTTGCATCCTTCTTGATGTTGCAATTTTAATGGCCAATAATGTATGATAATTAATCATAGCTATCTTTAAATTATTGATTTCTCTTTATGAAAATATTTTTAAGTTTGTCACTTTTAGTTAAATTTTTATTTTATGCTTGTGTGCAACATTGTTTATAAATACTGTTTCATTGAAGTCTTTGGCAATAATTTATTTATAGGTTAGTTTGGCTAAGCTGAGGGAGGCAGTGATCAGAAACAGTAAAATATGTAGGGACACTTGGGGCACGTATTTTAAACTTTCCAGATAATGTTCTGGGAAATTTATTTGAACAAACTTAACTTACCATTCAGCTGTGTGTTATAGTAACAACATATTATGTTCTTGCTTATTGTTTTTTGAAATGTTGAACTATGTTTTACATACATATATTTTTTTCTTTTTTGTAGAATATGGCTCTCCCTCATCGCAGGCTAGTGTGTTATTGTCGTCTGTATGAAATCCCAGACATCTATAAGAAAGAGCGTCCAGGTGTTCATCAACGTGAAGTTTTCCTTTTCAACGATCTTCTAGTCATTACCAAAATATTAAGCAAAAAGAAAAGTTCAGTTACCTACACATTTCGTCAAAGTTTTCCCCTTTGTGGTTTGGTTGTAACGCTGTTTGAAGTGCCACGTAAGTTTCTAGTTTGAATTGATTTTATATTTTAGTTTCTGTTATTTTTATATTGTAATATGCATGCGTATATAAATATAAATTTATATAGGGTCATGGCCGAGTTTTGCTTTTGATACAGGAGGTTGATATGATTGAAGGTAACATATCTATTTTTCAAAAGTAAATTATATTTTCAAAAAGAAATTTTAGTGTCCTGTATTTAGAAAGATATGCTATTGAGAAGTGTTGTCCTATGTTATTATTACTTTTTATTAAGGTTGACTTTGTGAGGAGGGACTGGGGGTTCCACCCATTGTTAGCCATCTCTTTTACTAATAATACTCAAAGTAAGGGTTGGGAAACTTTAATACATTTGCGCCCGCCCCCTTCACCTCACCATCTGAGGATTACTGGAGTTGAGAGGTGTTGGTCGGCACTTAACACCGTGGTCTCAAGCGCTGGTGAGGGTGAAATGAGCTAAAAATGGAGATATAGTGGAATGCAAGAATGGGGGCAATTGGAGTGCCCTGAGAAAACATGATAGCCAGCTGTAATGTCCACCATGTTTCGCACATTTGAAAATCCATGTTAATTGACAGGAAAGCAAACCCAGTTTACCTTAGTAGAAGTAGTATCTCTATTACACCACTATGGCCTCTCTGAAGATTACTTTTTTGATTTTTAGTGCCTGTTGGATGCTTAAAGCAGGGTTTGTCAGGTGGTAACCCTTCANTATATATATATATATATATATATGAGGCACTTATAGGGTCATGAGAACTCTGCATATATTGTGCATCTATGCCTTTAAGAGTGTGCATAAGTGTATGTATGAAGTGGGTCTGTAGAAAACAAGGAGTGTATATTTTCTTTCCTCAAAAAAAAGCTAGTGGTGCCATCTATGAAATGTTAAAATGACGGGCTGTCGTGGGCTCAGCAACAGGTAAAAGGTGTTGGAAATTTATGGTGACAGATTTTTGGAAGGTCCGGATAGGTTCATTATGATGATAAGAGCGCCAGCTTGGTCGAGCAGAGACTCTTCTCTAGGATTGGGCCGTTCGCCTGCGTGGCTGCTCACCTCGCGCAGACAATGTCGTGTTATTGAAAAGTTATACCTGTCTGTCTGCCTAGTGAGGATGTAGGCCCCCTCACACACCACTAATTTACATGCGAGACTGTTAAGTGGTCATCTCACATGCCAAAACACCCTAAAGTCATGATTGGGAGAGTGGTGTACCAGTGGGTATAAGACCCAAAATTACGTGGCCGTGAAGTGGCCGGCAGTGAAATAAAGTACTATTTACCAAACAGTCCTTTTCACTCACTGCAAAAATTCCTCCTAGGAGGCACGTACATTGTTCCAAAAACTACAGCTTGTTGGCAACCTAAACTGTTAGAAAATGGCGTGAAGCTGATGAACAATGATGGTGTTGCAATCCCGGTGTTTTTGAGCTGGCGGGACGTGGGTGTGGCGCTGCCTCTTTGTGATGAAAAATAAACTATGTTTCTTTACTAAGCTGACTATTGATGCTACAAGATGATTAATGCAAAAATTGGTGAAGTCCCAGAGGTACGCAACGCATGACCACCCCCGGCAGCACTCAAAAACTAACTGAAGAAAATGGCGGAGGTCCGTCAAGACCCAGCCCTAAACCGCGGGAGAAACACAAGGAAATACAAAACATATTTTATAAGAAGAACAAGCACACTAAGACATTATGACTCTGAATTACAAAATGAATTACTTTGATTATCTTTCACAAACAAATTATGTGAAAATATAAAAATGTGTTGGCAGTCATGTTAAGCAACGTATTGTTAAAAGGCTCAGTGGCTGTCTCTGTCAGTCCATTGCCTTGTTCATTTTATTAAAAACACAATTACACTACAATAAATAAATTTAGAAAATAATTATTCTCTCAATTTTGATTATGATAAAGTGGCATTGGTTGTTCAAATTGGACAAGTCCATTTTCACCCCAGGTGGGGTGTGGGTAGCTATGCCTGAATGACTATAAAACTAGAAAAATTCTTTATCTGAGTTATTCTGGTTAAATTTGATAATAGTTGTACTTTCAGAAAAATTGCCTGGGTGTCAGGTTGCACTCACACTACTCGCACATGCACACACGGGGACGTAACACATGAAAAGGGGGTGCATGAAGGGGGTTGCTGGAACTCTGTAGCCATTGTGGCCCTCGCTGCATTCATTTCCCGGTGGCAACTTTACTGGGTAGGGGGTTGTTTGGTGATAATGGTCAGCCCGAATTAATATGCCCTCAAAAGTTACCTCTTGGGGACATTAACTTGGGACGGTCACCTGACTCTGGCAGTGCCTTGGATGTCGTGCAGGTAGGGTGCACTCCTAGTACACAGCGCTGAGGCAGGAGTTGTGGAGGTGTAACCACCACGTTTGGGCCGACTCCCCCCAGTAGAGACACATCACAGCTGTGCAGGTGCAGCGGGACAAATGGGCTAAGGGAGAAGGGATGCAGCACGCGTCAAGAAATTACTTCAAAAGGGCTTAAAGATCATCTTTATTTATAACTTTGAAGTTAGTTACTGAAGAAAAAAAATTGTGTACCTCAAAAACATAGAGGTTAATGTATAATATTTTGAAATGGAACAAGTGTGGTCCAGGTTATCATTGGAAAAAAAATCAAAAAGTGTCAAATGAAGACACTACGTATAAAAAGTGGGTAAATGTCTTATGCCATCACCACCATATTAGCATTTTCAAGTGTTTACAGGTGAATTAATCTGCAGTGAATGGGAGAAATAATGAAAGTTTTTGAAGAGAGACAGTGACTACAGTAATACTCTCCACTTTGTAGAAGGTTGGTGTAGCATCTAAAGTACTTGTCTCCCACGAAGTTGAACCAGGTTCAATTACCGGCGGAGTCACTCCCAGATTTTTGCATGTAGGAATTGTGCCAGACGATGCCCGTGGTTTGCTGGTTTTCACAGGGATCTCTCATTTCCCCAGCCCTTGCATTCCGGCGCTGCTCCATATCCACCTCGTTTCACCTCTATTGGCTCTTTATACCTCATTTTTAAGATCTGCCCAAACCTCTCCACTTCACTCAACATGAGCAGAAATGCTGAACAGTGCTGTGTGTTTGCCTTGTGGAGTCAAACTAAACTCGTCATCTTTGGAAAGCAATCCACTTGAATGATTTCAAAATTTTACTGGGAAACTATTGGTCTTTTTTAATACCCACTATGCAGTTATATGGCTTTAATAATTCAAGATACTTCAATGATAAAATATTATATAAGTATATTCTGTTGATTATTTCTTGGGGTGGGAAAAGTAAAATAGTGAGAGAGAAACTTTTTGGTTTTTAGAAATATATAGGTATGATAACCATATAGTTGGGATAGAATTTGCATACCTAGATTTTGTTCTGTTCTGTATTTAAAAATTTTCTTTGGCTTTATTGGGAGGCAGCGAGGCTTGCGAATTTACAGCAGGAGGTCCTTGCCTGGGCTGTGGTGACATGCAGTTTTCACCAACGATGGGAGTCAATGGCCTGACGTGGAACTGGTTGGATAGTTTCCGTGGAGAGCACGTAATATGTCTAGACATGGGGCTCGGTCCTGCCCAAAGTTGGGTTTTAACTTAACGATTATTGAACGGTCAAATGTGGGATCAAGATGTGAGTTCGCTGAAATGGTTGGTTGCTGTGTGAAATGTGAATGAAATTCATTGTTCTCCTAGCTGGTTGTGGTGTTGCCCTCTGTCCTGCGGAGCTCAGTTCACCCAAGGGTTAGATAGAGGCTGATGTGGACACCAGGGGAAGACAGACACATAATGAGGAATTTGGTTTAGTCGAAGATTAAGGTAGGGATCTATATGCAAGTTTTATTAGAGAAAGATTAAGATTTTTAAATAATTTTCTGCATGCTATCCGAGTATGACACTCATGCTTAGATTTAACTTAGACTGATTGTTAATTGAGCACATTAAACCTGAATATTGAAAAGTAAGTAACTTTGAGTCCTGTCAAGATAAATTGATAAATTGAAATTACATCATGTTTTTATAGGAAGCCTTGCCAATAAATCTTGTAATT
The DNA here is from genome assembly GCA_002778355.1 of Clitarchus hookeri. Taxonomy (NCBI): domain Eukaryota; kingdom Metazoa; phylum Arthropoda; class Insecta; order Phasmatodea; family Phasmatidae; genus Clitarchus; species Clitarchus hookeri. Next base: position 698,871 of record NQII01000040.1, read on the forward strand.
TTTGATAATAATAATAATCTGCTGTCTTGAATAAATTTTTTAACATCCCCATTTAGAAGTTAAGGTTTGGATTATTTTTGAATAATTAATTTAATTGTTTGGTCTGTTTTGCATTACCTTAGGGCACTTGCCATCCTGTAGGGGATAGAGATTGAATAGATTATCAATTCTGGACCTGGTTAGGTGTTTAATTATATTTGATAAGTTAGTGACTCAAGTTGTAGTTTTTCTTATTCCCCATTAATTAGTAATTTTTCTGAGCTATGCCTTAGTCTTAGGTTGAGATGCAGGTTGAAGGTAGTGGAGTTTTCAGGCATGTTGCCTGCATCATGACAAAATACAATAAATATTAGACATCAGTGTTTATTTATATGCCTTGTTTAAGGCATTGCCTTTCATGTTTTCCTATCAATAATGTTGAATTTTGGAAATATTTCAGCTGTAAGAGCAGCAACAACTATGAACTTTCTGATTTTGTTCATCTTCATTCCACTTTTCTGATTTTGTACCTGCATGCAGTTAAAAAATGTTGCTAATTAATAGTTGGAAAATGTTTACAATATAGTACATATTAGTATTAAGAATAAAAGTAAAACAGAATTTGTATTTTTTTGCTACAATTATCAAATTACATTGTATTTCATATTACATTTGCCTTACCCAACAGGTAAAAGTACAGGTGAGTTAGAATTTGTCCTAATTGTTGTTGTTTTACTAACAGTCATAATATACATTAATTTATTACTCATTAATTATTGCTTACGTAGAAATTAGTTAAAAGAAAAGTTTTCTAGAGTTCAAACATTTTAATCCATCAATAACTAAACAAATATTTTAGACATTTTTATGTTATTGGAATAGGGAAACTTTAACCAGTTTATTGAATAATTAGAAATAATAAAAATGCATGTACATTTTTACATATTGCTGTGTCAATAAAACATTAACATTCCATATTCTCTTTTCTGTTACAATAATTCAAAAACACTGCCTAGGATATCCCAAGCATGGAAAGAGCTCAAGGATTAGGATTATATTGGGAGATTTGGCATTTCATAGGGCAAAAGCTTTCATCCATTGGAAGAACAGATTTGTGACTGCTAGGAGGAAACAGTTTTGTTTGGTACTCTTTGGATAAGGTCCTGTTAAGTCAAGAGTCACAGTCTCCTTAGGTCTCCACGGTTGAGATCCTGTACATCCTTTAGGACAGTGTGTTTTGGCAGTTTTTCGTAGGTGGCAGCCTCCAACATAGTTTTCCACATCTTACCTTATACCTTCCCAGGTGTAGCCCTTCTGGGTTGCCCATAGAGTTATGCTACCCCTGGATACCAAGGCAGGCTGACATCATGGTATTGATACAAAATGTGCTGCGATAGAGCCATGTGGAATAAGAGCTTGGGACTGTCCCGATTCTTGGGCCGTCTCACCAATCATTCTGGATGTGGCTGATGGATGTGGACAAAGCATGTGTATTTGTCAGATCAATCTTGTAAGGCACTGTATGTAGATGCTGGAGCCTTTGGACTAGTACGTGAATTACTGTGTTCGTCTTCCTGGATTGCCTGGCATAGACTGATCACAATGTATTCCCACCTGCTGCAAACTAAATTCTTCCTCACCCTTGGGGTTTGGGGGTTATCAATACCAGCATTATTTCTGAATCCTGAGATAGTTTATTTTTACAGTGTCCCCTACAAGTTCTCTCAAGGACATCTACAAAGTCATTACCTTTCCCCAGGCAGTGTTCTGCTGTGTAATCTAATTTTGTCCTCTCTTCCTTCATTGAGGACAACCATTTCAAGGCACAATTGTATGTTTACATGATGAAGAACTTGTCCTCTAGGTAAGGTCAAAAGTGTTTTATGGCCCATACCATGGCTAAACTCATGCTCATTACTGTAGTATTTCTGTTCTGCCACTGACAGTTGCCATTGACTAGCATTATTGGAGATAATTTACCTAACTCCTTCCACAGTGTGGTTCTTGGGAAAGTACTGCCCCAAAATCCAGGTGGCGGGCATGAGTATATAATATGAATGAGCATTTTAAGGAATGATAATTATACCTGCAGGGCCACAAAGGCCCAATCTTGAACTATTCTCCAGTGAAACATTATTTAGAGGCTGAGCAGGTTAGTGAGTGGTTTGCACATGGTGGAAAAGTGAGGCACAAATTCCTGTAACCAGTTACATAAGCCAAGGAATCACCGGAATTGCTTCCGGGATTTTGGGACTATGGCCTCTAGTATGGCCTGTACTTTTTCAGTGCTTATTTCCTTTGGATGATACCAAGCGTCCAAGGTATTCTAGCTGCCACTTTCTGAATTGGCATCTTGCCAGATTGCAGGTAAGTTTATGCTGATGGAGTTGAGTACATGCACCAGATGATATAGCTGTTCTTTCCGGGAATAAGAGAATGTTAGGACATTATCGAGGAATGCTAAACAGACCTTTCCTGTGAGACTAGGTAGCACATCCTGGGTCATCATCTTCTGAAATGGCTAGGTGTGCTCCTTAGTCCAAATTACGCCACCTTAATTTGAATATGCTCCCTTGTGAGTATGGTGAAGGCTGTAAGTGGTTTGTAATCTGGATACATGGGTATTTGCCAGTATCCTGATTCCAGGTTGAAGGTTGAAATATGCTTGCACTCCTAATATCCTATAAGGTTTCATGTATGTTAAATGGCTAGTGCTGCAACACTAAGAGTTCTATCATTTATGGGCTAGTAGTTGACATAGAAGTGGGGAGTTTTGTCCTTCTTTCTTACTATGACTACCTTGCTGTTGGAAGGGGGGCAACTAGATTCAATCACATCTGCTTCCCTTATTTTTGCCACTTTTTCTCAACCAGCTTTAGTTGATTATTGGGTACTGCTGCCTTATGCATGTACATAGGTTTGTAGTAGGGAAAGTAGCTGCCCATGTTGTTTTTCAGAGAAATTATGCTGTAATGCTTTTCAGGTCAATGTCCAGGCGTGCTGGTGTAGCTCAGCCTTTCCTTACCCAATAAAAGTTTGACATTGTGTATGCCCAAAAGGTATTATTTGGCTTCAAAGTTGAGCACTGCTCATTGTTACATGAGCCAATCTTGCCCTAAAATGACGTCCTCCCTAAGATCATCTACCGCTAAACAGTCCAGTTCCATTTGTTGCTTTCTGATGCAACATTTGAGGATAACTTTTCCTCATAGTGTGATGGTGATGCCTTCTCGAGCAAGCTGGGCTGTGAGAGGTGATAACTGAAGAAGTGTTTCCAAAGCAGTGGCTCATTCATACTTTAGGAAGATAGTAGTGGCTGCAGAGTCACCCAGGGCAAGTATCTGGCAGGACTGAACTGAACTAGAGGTAGTATTCTTCTTGAGTGATCATGCTGGATTCTTGTTATATTTTCAGCAATTCTTCTTTGTGCAGGGACTTGAGTTGGTGTTTTTCCAGTCCATGGGGATTGGTGAAGAAGGGTAGGGAGGGGGCTCATTTCCTTAATCATTCCCCTGCCATGCTGCTTTTCTTCTTTTTTCCTAGCATTGTGGTGTTAGTGGACAATGTTTGTATAGGTGATACCACAGGCAGTGCCAGCATTTGGGTGGTGCCTTGTCAGGAAATGATTTACTTATCTCCAGAGCGGTTGAACTTCGTAAGTTGTGGCCTGTAGTCTGTTGGAAGTCTCTTAGCACCAAAATGGCCTGTGTCAATAACTCTTGCATGTTGCTTGGCCTTAGTTCCCTCAAGAATGCCCAGAGGTTCATGACTAAAAGTTTCATAAGCATCGGTAGAAATGGGCTGAATTTCTGCCCCTGTTACACCAATTTCGACTTTTGAAACAATAATATCTTTATCTTCGCCTTTGGCATCCCTTTACCATATAATTGTAAGGTTAGCTATGTTATGTGCAGTTCTTTGCCTAAGTAGGCAAGGAAGCGCTGTGTGAATTCTACCCAGGTTCATATAATACTTCTTGCATGTGTGTCCTTGGAGCAGCTGTCTGACTAAATTCATCCATTTAGAAGTGTGTACTCCTCGTGCTTTAAAAACCTGTTCCCACTGAGAGAGGAGTAGCTGAGGAGTCATCATAGTCCTATCCCTGGCGTGGCCTAGATGACGATGGCACTTCCATGGTGGTAGGTAACTTGGTTGGGTTTAGCAGGTCTGGAACTCAAATTACATCTCATCGAGTTTAAGAAGGGTGCCCTCCAAGCCAAGGCATAACACATGAGAGTTACACTGGCAGGTACAGTACATGGTAAACACTACCTGGGTCTGAGGGCAGTCTGTTACAAAGTAGCGCCTGGAAGCGGGTGTTTCCATCTTCACTGATGGCAGCTTCTCTGCACCCCTGGTAGAGATAGTATAGGCCCAGCCTGTCTCTGGTAACATCTTCACATCCCAGGTACAAGTGATGAAAATTTTTCCTGTAGAGGGCACAAGTGATGATGTGTTTTCCTACAGAGTGACACTCTTAGGCAGCACACTTCTGAGAGTTCATAGTAAGGGTGCCTTCAGATGTTCTATGCATTCTCAGGAATGTCAAGGTCTGGTAGTCTCCCTATGTGTGTCCCCAGCCCCACATTGGGTACCAAATTGACATTCTCCTGCTCTGTACAGGGGACGTTGAGAGTAATAGGTGGAATGAAAATCCTCTAGGAATGCTGCTTTCCCTGTTGCTGCTGTATCTACAGATCACGTGACGACCTGCTCTCTTTGGCCTCAGGACTGGGGACGGGAGCTGCTACCCCAAGCAGAGAGCAAATCTTAAGGATGGGTGAGTTGCTAACCTGAAGGTAGTAAGACTCTGCAGGAAAGAATGAAGGAGAATAAATCTCAGGAAGAAGGGGAGTTGCTACAATGAAAGGAGCAATACTCAGGAACTGGAGTGAGTTAGAAGGGAGAGTGTAGGGAGTAAAAGTGGCCAGCCAGATTCAATCCCACCTTATTATCACAATCTTGCGATGGTTGGGACCACTGATGACCTGGACTGCCAGGCTTATATTACTAATTGACTTAAAACATTACACTGGGAATTTATCTACAAGGGACACATTTAGACACAATCACTGATATACAAGAATCAGCTCATATTTATAATTAAATAGGTCTATCATTGGTTTCAAGGCTTATTGTATAATTGCTTCACTTTTCACATAGCTAAACACGATTAAACAACTGTGTCATCTATTGGTGTCTATAGTTAACTCTTTTGTGATTTCTTCACTTTTCAGACTGTTAACACAGAGGAGGAAACTAAACAAAGTAATGATGAAGAAGGAGTGCATGGTTACGTCTTTATTACATTACATGATAGTTATAAAAGTATAGAAATATTTTCCATTAACGCTGACTGAAAGGGGATTGAATATTTTCCACAACATTAAGTATTAAAATGAATAAAGTACAATTAAAAAATTTAAAAACATATGCAAAAAACTTGACCCCAAATATTTTATCATTGACGCAAATGGGCAATGAGTGACCAGCAGTAGGCAGCACTACAAATCCCACAAATGCAAAAAACTAATTATGGAAGAAATCAAGTGAAAAATACTATTGCAAAGTTAAAAAAGACCATGAGATTCAAATTGTTACTTCAACCAATTAATTTACAATGATCCCAACATACCGCTGATCCTTGCAGCCAAGGTGCGAAATTGTCACAATTTTCTTGAAGCCAAAGAGTCAGGTCTCACTCAAATAACAAAAATCCTGCCTTATATACACTCCACCCCCCTACCCCCTCCAAACTGCGGCCGCCAACACTAGAGCTCCAAACACTGCTCAGCGAAAAATCTCCTTGATGACATAACACTACAGGGTGGGACACCACCTCCGAGGAACAGCCAAGGACTGCAGATTGGAACAGCTGTGTGGTGTACGGTTCAGGTTTTGTTGCTTATGGGGCGTGCGACTCAGGTTTCTCTCAACGAACAAACATGGCAGCACACTTTTTACATCATAACAGTTCCAGGTAATTTTCCATAGCTATTGATTACACACACGCAAGTACAGGGTGGTACAGTACAAAAATATGTTCATTACGTAGTGTAGCAGAAGACCCAAGGTGACTCGTAAACAACCAAAATGCATAAAAAATGTAACATCCTGTCGCAACGTTACATCCTATGCCGCTAAATCTGCAGAAACTGCAGAACCGATCTACTTCTTGGGTGACCTGTCCAGCCGAAGCCAGGAACAGAAGTAACGGGCGTATAGTCGGTCAGGAACTGCGGCATGATGAAACCAGATAGCTGCACTCCAACAGACTTGTTCTCATCCAGATCAGGAACCAGCCAAGAACAGGAAGTCCAAAAGTGCAGTGAAGCTTAGGAAACACCTCCCAGCGCTCAGGAACACAGAAGGAAGAAGCCCACATGTAGTCCCACGATAGAAAACCAAACCGGGAAGCTCAAAGTGTTGATGCCACGGCATCTTGAAAGGAGGGAAGAAAAGCCTGCATCCAAAAACTCAAACAGAAGAACCGCATAAACATTAAAAATCCCAAAGCACAGTATTTTAATAAAAATATTTAAAAAGCACACTGGCTCAATTCTGGTACCAACATCAATTTGTAACAGGCCCTACAGAAGGTTTAGTATTTCCCAAATGTGTTTTAAATACTACATTGATTTCTTCATCTCTTACCAGGAGAAGTACAGGTGTTAAAAATTTAACTATCCAATAAAGGCCATGATAATTTATTGCAAGCTCTGCAGAAAGTTTATCAACTGCACTACTCAAATAATGAGTTTTAATCATACCAAATCCCCTAACTTATATTTCACATCATCATGTGTCTTGTATAACCTTTGCATTCTATGGTAATAAGACTTAAGATTACTACTGGAATTTGAGGGTCTCCAAAATCTTCCCAATACAAATTCCAAACATTTGCCAAGGGATGCAATAAATTACAAGCAAAAAAAAAATGACAGGGAGTATTCTTAATAGCTTCATTATATCTAGAATTTATAGTTAAATTTAAAAAAATTTAAATGCAGATTCTAATCTGACTGAATACAATGCAACAACTTGCAATGCAATCACACAATGCAACTTTTATCACTCTATTATATCTTTCCACCATGTTACTTTGTGGATGGTAGGAACTAACTTGAACAAGATGGATACCCCAAGAAAAGGCAAGGTTATACATCTCATTAGAAGTAAATGATGTAGCATTATCAGTAACAATATAAGCTGGAGAGCCAAAAAGAGGAAAAATAATATAATTAAATACTCTAACAATAGTAATGGCTTTCTGGTTTCTGATAGGAAAAGCTATCCACCATTACCAATAAGCTAGTATGACCTTTCTTAAATCTAGGAAAGGTACCAACACAATCAACATAGAGTCTCTCCCATACAAAACTAGGTGGATGACTTGAAAACTATCCAACATTTTTGACATTCTTTGCTTTACACTGTTGGCAGATGAGCAAGAGTGAACCTGATTCCTAATGTTGTCAGTCATAGCAGGACAAAAAAAAAATTGATGCAATGCTCTGTAGAAATTTCTCTTGACCAAAATGAGCCCCAAAATATGTCCGACAATAATATTCAAAAATCTTATCTCTCAACTTAGACGGCACAAAAGCTAAAAACTTTCCTGAACCAGAACACTTCCCTATAATCCCTTTATGTATCTCATATTCAGAAGATTTACCCAAATTAATTTCACTATTCATTTGTTGAGATTCGGGATCAAGAGATTACCAGTGTTGAAGATTTATTCTGGAATACATTGTAAAATACTCAACAGTTACCTCATACATGCGCGATAAAGCACCCGCTACATTATTGTCCGAACCGTTTACATCAACAATGGTGAAGTGAAAACGAGAAAGGCGCTCAACCCACTGCCCTAATTTACATAATTGTTTATTAAATTTCCACAACAAGGATAACGCTTGATTATCAGTGCACAGATCAAATTTGCACATTTCTTAATAGTCTGAAAAATGTTCTACAACCCACACACAGGCTAAAGCCTCCTTCTTATAGGCTTAATACTTGTGTTAAGTGCCTGTCAGTTACCTACTAGCGTAAGCAATGGGGAGTATACCATCTTCCATTTGTTGAGACAATATAGCACCCAGTGATATCCCACTTGCATCAACATGCAGAACAAATTTTTCATCAAACTGAGGCAATTGAAAAGAAGAAGATGTCAAACATTTTTTTACCCTTTCAAGAGCTGAAACCTGATCTGCCCCCCAAATAAATGTTTGATTCTTCCTTTTTGACATTTTTAATGGGGCAATTATCTCAGCCAAATGAGGAATAAATTTAGCATAATATCCTACCATTCCCAAAAACTTTCTAACAGCTCTAACAATTTTGGGTGCAGGAAAACAAAGGACTGGATTAATCCTATCAGGGTCCAGTAAAACTTGACCATCAGAAATAATGTACTCCGGCACTTTGACATGATCAGATACCCAGGTAATTTTCTCCCGATTTATAATTACTTTGCTTTCCTAAATGCTAAAAATACTTACTTTACATGGGAGAAATGTTTTTTTTTTAGGAATTTCCTAGATACAATAATATCATCTAAATAGTTTACAACAAATTTCCCTTGGAATGGGCGCAAGACCCGCTGTAAAACACAGGAGAGAGTTTGGGCTCCAAATGAAACACCTAAAAGAATGCGGTTTCATTCAAACAGTCCCCACGGGGTAACAAAAGCAAGTTCGTGTTTTGAATCAGGATGTAAAGTACATTGGTGTAAAGCATGGTTTAAATCAAATAAAGTGAACATTTTTGCACCCCCTAACTGTTGGAAAATATGGTCAACTGAGGAAAGGGCAAAAAGATCCAAAGCAATCTGCCAATATACCTGTCGGTAGTCTACGGCAAGTCTGAACTCACCAGGTGTTTTCTTAGGGCGTAAAAACGTGGGATTCATATCCTTGCACTGTAGATTACAAATCCACAGGGAACAACACAGTGATACAGTTACATTTTTATTTGCATAAATGTGCTGCCAACCCCTCAATTTTCATGTATGGGTGTTAATATTGGAGCCTATATTTTTGCTCTTTTACTACTTTGTCTTTTAATAATGCAGTATCCAGAAACTCATACATTTATTGTTCATTCTGGTTGTCTTACTAGCAAAAAAACATCTGCTTCAAATATTCTTTCAAGAGTGGTTTTCACCCCTTCGGAGTAGACTTAGGCTATATGTCGGGTATATATTTTATATTTTTGACTTATTTTTTGATGAGGAATCACCTGCCGAAGTTTGTTGATAGAGTTCAGTTCCATCCTGTATATAATGTTCCCAACATACCTCTGATCCTCGTGGCCAAAGTGCGAAGTAGACGTCATGATGTTCTTGAAGCCAAAGAGTCAGGTCTCACTCAATTGACAAAAACCCTGCCTAATATATGCCTCCAAACCCNCATGGACACCAACACTAGAGCCCCTAACACTGCTCAGCAAAAAGTCTCCTTGATGATGTAACACTAAGGGGGGTGGGGGGGCACCACCTCCAAGGAACAGACAAGAACTGCAGAATGGAACAACCGCAAGTTGTGTGGCATGCGGTACAGATTTAGTTTCTTATGAGGCGTGTGACTTAGGTTTCTCTCAGTGAAAAGTCAAACATGGCAGCACACTTTTTATGTCTTAAAAGTTCCTGGTAATTTTCCATAGCTGTTGATCTGCCCTGCTCACACACACAAATACCGTGTGGTACAAAAATATGTTCACTACATAGTGTAGCAGAAGACCCAAGGTGACTCGTGGACAACCAAAATGCATGAAAAATTTAACATCCGATCACAATGTCACGAGACGGCTTAACACAATTAGACAGCTGTGACATTTATTGACATCTATAGTTATCTCTGTTATGATATATTCACCAGTTGTGTATATACTGTTCTTTGGCATGACAAAGGACAGATGCCATGTTGGTTATTGCTGAAGATAACAGCAACAAATGGATGGGGTGTTAAGACAACATGCATTAACAGTGTTGTTCAACAGTGAGTAGCATGTTCGTGCACTATGACACAGCCAGGGGTATGCCCATTGGTCCCGGACCCTCTCCAAAATACAAACAAATTTTTTTTATCTGTACCTCTATTTGCGTGCACATGTTCCTGTTTTTTTTTTTTGTAATTTTAATGTTGCGATGGCCTAACGGTCAAGAGGATGGTGGTATGAACATGTTAAACCAGTGGCAACAGCTGAGAATGATTCTCGTGAAAAGATGGAAAAGGGAGAAGGTAGCTGCCAATACGGTATATTACTTGAATTGGGTATTACAGAAACCCTATCTGCTGAGATCATGAGTGGAAATATTTTCGTGATCAGCCAGAGAGAAGCCCTGCCAGCTGTATCTTCGGAAGGGGTGAATTCGTGAGATTGCGCAGCCCGGGACGCAGCAGCCACGAGTGGCTAGGCTACAAGAGACATACAATTAACCTCATAGAATGAAAGATCTGACAAATCTTATAATCACCACTGTTGATACCTGCCAATGCTGAAGTTTGTAAGTAGGTATTGAATCTGCTCTCTGCGGAAGGCACCAGCAATTGAGGCTAGCCCTCAGTGTTAGGGCGTAGGAATACGTCGACACTATTGTCTCTAGGTCCAATTTACTAATAAATTCACCTCGTTTTCAGGTTACCAATAAATCAGTTTTATTAATGCTTAACAGGGCCACTTATACATGTACACACGAGACAACACTCCCCTTCCCTTTTATACGTAGGCTCCGTATTGTTTGGCGCGGCGCGTCGTGGAGGGGGGGGAGGCAAGATTCTTCACACTCGCTGGATGACTCTACTTATCTGAATGGAGGCGCGGTCTTCTCGGTCTTCTCTCGGCTGGCGACTTGGGACTGCTCCGGCACTTGGTGGGCGTCTCGACGCCTGATCTCGAAGCTCCTCTTGAACTCCCGGCTCTCTCCGCACTGCTCGCTCGACGACGTCTGACTGACTGATCGATCCTCGCACTGGCTTCGTCCGGCTCCGACCCGGACGCCTCGCTTCAGGTCCCCCGACTGACTGCCTGACTGCTCGATCCTAGACTGACTGCCTGACTGCTCGATCCTAGACTGACTGCCCTGTTCCTCCCGCTCTCCCGTCATTTTGTAGGCTCCATCGCCATATTCAACTTGCCCCATCCCTGCACATGGTTGGGGTGCTCGCCGCATCCCCCCTGAGTCGTAAAACACGTGGTCGCTGCTCCTGTGGTCCGCAGTCGGCCTGGTGTCGCCCCCTGATTCTGGCCTGGAAGTTTATTGTTCCGTTCTGCACGTGCGGGAACATTTGGGTGCCCTCTTGGTTCAGCGCACGTGTTGTTTTTATGCCTCCGGATATCGTGTCGTTATTCTCCCAGCACGCCCGGGACAGACTCAGCTGCTGGTGTGGGCTCAGCATCCCTTGGCAGCTGTGAATGCAGCTGCATCCGCCTTCCTCCGCACGTGGTCGTTCCGCCGGGCCGTCCTGGCGCCATTCTTCCATCACGTCCGCAAAACCCTTAATCCTTATTGCGGTCGTCCGCCTGCCAGCTTCGCCAGAGTGTGTGTTCTGATGAATAAAATATAGGGACGCAGAATGCGTCACTGTCTATGTGTGCAAGTCAACTGAATTTATTCTTGCTGTGAAATTATTTCTCAGTTCTCAAACTACATTTTATAAACCCAACAATTGTCGTAATACTTAGTTATCTCACATAGAACGATTTTGACTATTTTGCAATTCTCTAAGATGTGCATTCCTAGTACCCTGATTAACTGTAAATTTTATAAGATATGAGTGTAATACCTCTTAAAACTGTTCCATCCGGAAACAATATCTCAACAGCAAGAGAGATACTAAATCATCTCCGAGCAGCTTCAGGTGTACAACTCTCTAACCAGACCATGTGCAATCATCATCGATGGGGAGGTGTACGTGCTAGGAGACCCATAAGATGCCCTAACCACGTGTGATGTATGTGACATGAAAGTGCCACACCATGGGCACCTTGCTAACATGACTTGGATAGGGGGTGCCATCTCAACTAGGGGACAATGTTCACTTTATATACATCTTATTATATTAAAACATTCAACAAATAAGTTAATGTATAACTTCACTAGGATCATTACAATTTTCTACAAGAGGTATTTCCTCAATTTCAGTTACTAGATTTATTAATTACTTGATTAACCACACTTACAATACTTTGCTCACTTTGGTACATTTGTTTTCCTTCACAGACTTTAAAAACTAAAAAATAATTTTCAAATTATATTAACTTACTACCCTAACAACTCTGAAAGGGACCCAAACTTAGATATTAATAAACTGCTCAAAAAAATTTTTGCATGAAACTAAAAGTAATGAAAGTTCCAACGTTATTACTCAGAATGCATTTCTACAATAATGTTTACGCATGTTTCTAGTGTTTTTGTTGGAATGTACAGGGGATGGAAAATATAGTATGAACACCTGACATATACACAATATTTATTTATTAATAAGGTGTTGGCCCACCATTTGCTTTTGGAACAGCTGCAATTCTTCGCGGAATATATTCGTAGAGTGTCTGAATAGTTTCCAACGGAATGTTGTCCCATTCTTGTACCAAAACATCCACCAATTGCTTCAATGATGTTGGAGATGGAAATCTGCTCCTTACCTGTGCTCTAAAACTCCCCATAACGGTTCAATTATGTTGAGGTCTGGCCTGGGAAGATGTTTGTTGATATTCTGATGCTCCTCAAACCAAGACTGAACCTTTTTGGCTGTGTGTATGGGCGCATTATCATCTTGGAATATGGCAGGTGTTTGGCAGCAATATGCTAGTCATAGTAAGAACTTCATCATTGAGGATGTCGAGATATTAATTCGCAGTAATCCGGCCAGTGGTGTGAATGAGAGGACCAGCTGAATACCACGATATAGCCGCCCAAATCATAACGGAACCTCCCCCATGCTTGACTGTAGGAAGCAGGCAGTCCGGATAGTAGGCTTCTTTTGGGGTTCTCCATACATAAACCCGGCTGTTTGTAGGAAGCATTGTAAACGTTTTTGTCGAAACAGTATTACTCAAGTGAGTGTTGAGTTATGCTGTCACTTTTGCCGCAGTAGTTTTATGTTGTCTGGACACAATTCTTTTTAATGTTCGTCTGTCTCTGTCAGTTAACTTTGGGTTTTGCCCACTATTCCTCTTCGCCAATGATGTTTTACCATGTTTTCTGTATCCTGTCATTACCGTGGATACTGTTGCTCGTGAAACGTTAAACAATTTAGCTGTTTTCGTCACAGACGCTCCCACTAACCGAGCACCAACGATTTGCCCTGTTTCAAAGTCTGAGAGATCACACATTTCACAGATTGCTTGTTTTAACCGTCGTGGAACAGACCGTATAATACACTGAAATATAACCTACAAGACTTGGCACGTAAACTGTGCAATACATACGCGTCACATTATTTACACGAAAGCAGTGTTCCCAACATGCAACAAAATGTACTATAGTGCATAATGTTCATATTATTTTGTCCATCCCCTGTTTGTGCCCACTTGACTGTAGTTCACTTTTGGTGAGCTGTCTCTGTGACAGACGAATGTCAGCTTGTTTTCATTCAGTGATGTGGAGACTGGTAGTGAGGACTTGACTGCAGAAGTGATTGGATCATGCCACGGCACACAATAACCAAGTTTCAGTATGCTAGGATCGTTACTCTCGTACAAAGTGATGGTGTACTACATACAATTGCTAAAACTGTGGGTGTTTCTCAAAGCATTCTGTCTAGGATCTGGAGGCGATACATGGAGACTGATACTGTTAATGATCTACCACGATCTGGTCGTCCGAGGGCCACACACCACCTACTGAGGAGCACTATGTCAGAATTAATGCATCCCGGAACAAGGGAAGTGAGGGTGAAGTGAGGTGAGTATGGAATAGCACCAGAATGAAAGGGCAGGGGAAACAGGAGATCCCCGAGAAAACCAGCCGACCAGCGGCATTGTCTGGCACAATTTCCACTTGCAAAAATTAATCCGTAGTGAACCAGCTGGGGATTGAACCCGGTTTACCTTGGTGGGAGGCAAGCAGTCTAATTGCTCAGCCACCGTGGCTCCAGGGTGTGGAGAAGACGAGGTTCACAGGCAAGGCGTCGTACTGTGTAAGAAGCCCATGCATACCGAGGTGGAGGAATCCTGGTCTGAGTAGGATTCATGCTTGGATGTTGAATGCCTTTAGTTTGTATTGAGAGCACAATGATAGCTTAGCGGTACATCACAGATGTCCTTCAGACGGTTATGCACCCATAACGTTATGGTGTTTTTGGTACAATAAATCTCTGATGCAAAAAATTTTTTCAGCAGTTTACTTTTTCCTCATCTATTCCCTTTTTAACATCTTTAGAATAACTCAACCAATATTATCAATTCACCTCTTACGTACATTTACTTATTACTCTTTACTTAACTCATCCATTTAAATAATTACCAATTCCTCTAGCATCTCTTAAGCAGTTCATATGACACTAGCTAATATCCTCCTAAGTCAAATTATACAATTATCTCCTAAAATGAACTTCTTCTAACGGCAACAGCCAAATAATTTGCACGATACTTTCCAAATTACAATTACGTCTAGACATAAATGAAATTGATTCTTAAACTAGGTCACATTTTATTTTTCCTTTATCAATGCCTTGGGGCGAGACCTAACAACATAAAATCAAGTTAACCAATTAGCATCCCTGGAATATACACTTAATTCTGAAACTTGACCGGATGCTTTTCTTTGATTCATATTCTGTTACGTTACTAAAGTTAAGGAGGCCCTGTCGCCTAACATGATACTTCTAAGAAATGTGCTTGTGATCTGAAATCTTTGAAACAAAGTCATTTCCTAGGCATGGTACTAGAGCCCATTGCCAATCTATATATTTTACTCAATTTTATGAACAGGTCATGCACAATCAAATAGAGAACTTTTACTCACAAACCAACTTCGTACGTAATGTTGACTAAAACAAAATCTAATAAAATTTAACTCAGGGTATGGCTCAATTCAGTCAATACCCTCCCAGCTTAAACTATTGAGCTCCCATCATGAGATCCTCCTGGACTGATGACCCTCGATGTCGCCTCACTGAAGACCAAGCACAGCAGGACCAGGAGCAGCGCTTCTCCACTGCCTATATTCAGCTACCAGTACTTTGTGTTAAAGTATCTAGTAATGTTAAGTAAAATTCTTTATGATAGCTCCACTATTCAGTTCTTCTATCTCTATGGTTTCTTCTTTGTCACAGTAAAAATAACCTTCAAGTTTTTTCTTCCATGCTTATCTTATTTATGTGTGTTGTGTTGTTCATCCAAGACAATGTTTGTCCAATCTTTTATAATAAAGTGCTTTTAGTATTCAAGGCATTTTACTTCAATAGGTTATGGGACCAGTCGCTTTATTTGGACAATTTGTTATTCAGTGAATCATTAAAGTTTGTTCGTTTAGTGTGAAGTGTTCCTGAATCCATAGAGAAGATGGAGTTTGCTAAGCACATTAAACCACTGACCAGTAAAGCAGATTGGCCAGTTTGGAAGCGTAAGATTCGTGATTTACTGAATTACCATTAAGGTGCATTAGATTGTATCGATCAGGAATTGAAGAAACCAGATCCGTTAAAAGGTGAGGCAACAAAACAGGAAGTGAAAGATCACAAAGAAGCTTGTGATTTGTATAGAAAAGCGAATAGCTATGCTAAGTCAATGATCATTAGTACGGTTTCTGATGCAGTCTATCAGAAGATAATGGACAAAGATACTGCCAGTGAAGCTTGGGAGTAGTTGAAGCAGCAGTTTGAGGCAACATCAAAAGACCAACTCTTCAAAGTATGTGCAGATTTCTTTCCTTTTAATTGGACATCAAGTGATGACGTTTCCACTTATGTAGCCAAGCTAAGGAGTCTGTAGAATGAACTAAATAATGGTTTAAAAGAGATAAATGAAAAAACTCTTCCAGATCTGCCTTTGGGTACGTAAAATTTTGTATATTTTACCAAGTTCAATCGAAAGTTTTAAATCTAGTTGGATGCTGCTTACTAAAGATGACGTTCATTCATTTGATGAATTGAATATGCAGCTCTGTGTTTTTGAATGAAATATGAAACCCTTTACAAGTAGTGAGAGTAATAAACCAGAAGCTTTAATGGCTAGGTCCGATAAACAGAAACAGAGTTGTAATAGCTCAACTAATAAACATAAGCCAAATTACACCGCTCGAAAGTCGAAGTCAGGTAATTGTAATTACTGTCACCAGCCTGATCACTGGGTTCGTCAGTGTAGAAAGTGGATTGCAGATGGTCGTCCATGCCCTAATGCTGTTAGTTGTAATTCACAGAGTAATATCGCAGATTCTAGAGCTTCTACAAATACGATTGCTCTTGTGTCTATCCACAATGAAATCTTAGCTGCTGAGCCTAATGCAGAGGATTGGTGGGTGGATAATGGAGCTACTAAATACGTTACAAGTCATTTAGATTGGTTTAGTTCTTTTAATGAGTTCGAGAACTCTTGCAGTATTAAGGCAGCTGGAGATGCAAAACTAAATGCTGTTGGTAGCGGTGTTATTGAGATCAATTCCATAGTTAATGGCAGGAGCCAACGTTTGCAGTTAAAGGACGTTTGGTTAATTCCTGGGATTGCTAGAAATTTATTCTCTCCATTATCTACACATATAAAAATCCAAATAGCAAGTTCCAGTCAACAGTTACCTTCTGTTCCCTTTCAGTAAATGGTGCTCCAGTGCTGGTGGGCACTCGAGAGAAGAATGGAACAGTATATAAGGCAGAGATTAAGACTGTTAGTCCGAGTAGCAGTAGTATCAACATTGTAGAATCAAGTGACCCACTGCAGTTATATCATGAGAGATGGGGCCACCAAGATAAACGTCACATAAAAGAAAAGCTTGAACGCGAGCTAGATATTAAAGTCAAGCTAGATGACAAAATTTGTGAACCTTGCATTTATGGCAATTCTCATTGACTGCCTTTTGGTACTAGAAGAAAGGCTTTGAAACCAGGAGAGCTTATGTCAACTGATGTTTGCAGACCTTTTGCTGAGTCATTTCAGAAGAAACGTTATTTAGTTGTATTTAAAGATAGCTACACTAAATTTCGGTTTGGTTTTGTTATCAAAGAGAAGTCAGATGTCAGAATGGTTTTAGAACAAATGCTCGCTCATGCTGAGAAACAAGGTCACAACATCAAAGAGCTTCTAAGCAACAATGGTGGTGAGTTCAACAATGCAGACGTTCGAGAGATTTTGCTAAAAAGGGGAGTTACACAGTGGTTGACAGCTCCTTATACGCCACAGCAAAATGGAGCAGTGAACGAGATAACAGAACAATCGTTGAAATTGCAAGAACTTTTAAGTACTTGAATTCTGATGTTCAGTTCCCACAAGCAATTTTTGGCTGAACTTGTTACAATAGCGGTCTACGTACTAAACAGAACGGGGAAGTCGTCAGTAAATGGAGTAAGTCCTTACGAGCTTTGGTTTGGTAAAAAACCAAGAATCAGCCATCTTCGTATTATTGGTTCAAACTGTTACTTTCATGTTCCTGTGCAGAAGAGGCGTAAGATGGATAAGAAAGCTCAAAAAGGTTACCCAGTAGGCTAAGATGGTGAAGAGCGCTACAGAGTCTATATTTCAGAAGATAGGAGACGTGTTATCCAGAGATGTTCGTTTTCAAGAAATACTTCGTGACTATGCTGAGAAAGTAAAAGTACCTTTCCTGAGCACTCCCTCAAAAGAACAGTTGGTTGAAGAGGAACTTGTTCCGCGAGAAATTTCAACCAAAGATAAAGAAGATTCAAGTGGTGAAGAGTCCAGTTCCGAATCTAGGTCAGAGTCTGGATTAGAGCACACTGAAAGAGCAGATACCCGAAAACTGCGTGATAGAAACACAATCAAAGCGTCAACATATTATGATGATTTTGTAATGATCATGATAGCTGAAGAGGATCCACAAAGTTTTCAAGAAGCTGTAGGTGGCAAGTATGGTCAAGAATGGCTTAAGTCAATGAACAGTGAGATATCCTCTCTACTTGAGAATGATACGTATGATCTAGAGTACCTACCTAAGGGAGCTAGAGCCCTTCCATGCAAATGGGTATATAGAGTCAAAACGAAACCTGACGGCAGCATCGAGAAGAGAAAATCAAGAATAGTTGCTAAAGGCTACGATCAACGTAAGGGCATAGACTACTCTAAAACATTTAGTCCAGTAGCAAAGTTGCAAACTATTCGTTTGATGCTTGGTGTTGTTGTGACAGAGAAGATGCACNTAGAAGATGAACTTAGTTCAGTTCGATGTATCTACAACTTTTCTTTACGGAGAGCTGGAAGAAGATATTTACTTGCAGCAGTCAGAGGGATTTGATGACGGCAGGGGTAGGGTTTGGAAGCTCAAGAAGAGTTTATATGGACTTAAGCAGTCACCAAGGTGCTGGAACAAGCGTATTGACAAGTTTCTGGCATCACTCAAATTCAAGGCCAGTGATGAGGAGCCTTGTATGTTCATTCGAGATGAAGGTAGTGTCAAGATAATTCTCACTCTTTATGTAGATGATGGTATCATATCATAGCTTCTACGAGTAGAGTACAGTAAGAGAAGTTTTTAGATCAGCTTCAAGCTGAGTTTAAAATTACGTCTGAAGAAGCGTCTTATTTTTTATGACTACAAATTGAGAGACAGTCGAATGGTGATATAAGAGTATGTCAAAAGTTCTATGCACAGAAAATACTTGAACGTTTCAATTTTGTTAGTAGTAAATCAGTTTCTTCACCAATGCTTCAGCGTCAATAGAGTTTGATTTCAGGGAAACCAACAGAAAGAGCACATCAGTTTCCATATCGCCAAGCAGTAGGCTCACTAATGTACCTGATGTTAGGATCTAGACCTGATTTAGCCTATTCAGTTGGATTTATATCCAGATCTCTTGAAAATCCTACTGTTGAAGATATTACCAGACTTAAAAGAGTTTGAAGATATATATAGCCGGCACCCTTAATTATGGCCTTCTATATCGGCACAATGCAGAGAAAGGGATTCTTGGCTGTTTTTCTGATGCATATTTTGGCGTATGCCTCAAAACAGGCAGATCAACAACAGGTGTTTTAATAACTTATGCAGGCGCTGCTGTTTCATGGCTAAGTCAACGTCAGGGATCAGTTACCGATTCTACCACAGAAGCAGAAGTTGTCGCCGCTAGTGAAGCCTCAAAAGAAATAATTTGGCTTAGTCGTCTATTGAGCCAAATGAGTAAGTTAAAAGAAGTTCCAGTTCTACAGATAGACAATGCTGCANTACAGCTGTCAAACTTGCAGAAAATCCATAAAATCATTGTAGAACCAAGCATATCCAAAGAAGCACTTCTTCATTCGAGAGCATGTAGCAGAAGGTAGACTGGCTGTCGATAAAGCTACTTCAGAGCATCAAGTTGCAGATATCATGACCAAGCCATTAGCCGCCCCTCGTTTGTGGATTTTGTGTGACAAGATGGGACTTATATATAGTTTGTATTTTTTGTGAATTTTTATTTAACAAGGGAAAGTGTTAAAGTGTCTAGTTTTAAGTTTTAAGTAAAATTCTTTATGATAGCGCCACTATTCAGTTCTTCTATCTCTATGGTTTCTTCTTTGTCACAGTAAAAATAACCTTCAAGTTTTTTCTTCTATGCTTATCTTGTTTATTTGTGTTGTGTTGTTCATCCAAGACAATGTTTATCCGATCTTTTATAATAAAGTGCTGTTAGTATTGAAGGCATTTTACTTCAATACTTTGCCCTCATCTGGCCATGCCCTGCACGTGTCACCTCTTCACACCCCTGCTCATGGAGCAGAGTCATGCAACTGTCATACTACCTCGTGGCTTGTGACTCAGAATTAATCATAAACATGGTCTTGTGTAAGAACTCTTGTCCTCGCTTTGCCAACGTGCTACAGAGATGTCTGCTATTACAATTTGGAAAATATAATAAAATTACAGTTGATTCTTTCCATACCACATAACATGTAATGAATATTTTGTTTTGCCAAATACAATTACGTTATATAACAAACAGCTACGTACAGAATTAGTATTTTGCAACTGAATAGTTCATAATTATTTGTGTCAGCAAAAATTATATCAATTTAATAAAATATATTCTCCAGCCAGTTACTTTAATAATTCATTAAGAAGGAAGTACTTTAGTTACCAAAACATTAATAAATAGATGATCAAATTATATAATTTCTTACACGAGTCAATTCTCAATAAAAGTTATGTGAGAGCTGACATCGAGAGCTAGTAGTTGAATTCAGTGACAGATTTGTGCAGCTCTCAACAAGAAGTTCTTGATAGCTGATGAGGGTGAAATGAGATGAAAATTGAGCAGCGCCAGAATTCAAGAGCACGGCAAATGGGACATCCCCGAGAAAATCTGCTGACCAGCGGCATTGTCCGGCGTGATTCCGGCCAAGGATTGAACCCGGCTTGCCTTAGTGAGAGGCGAGCAGTCTAACCGCTCGACCACCATGGCTGCTCGTGAGTTAGTATTGTACAGGATAAGTATAAAAGAAAACCCCAACTTTGAAGGTCTATAATATCAAAACCAAACAACCTACAACCTTGATTGACCAATCAAATGAACCGTGTAACTGTGAAGTTTGTTAACCATACATTCATAAATGTTCAATGTGACCACCGCGAGCGGCCCGAACAACATCTACGCGATAATCAAACTCGTTCCACACTCTTGTCAGCATGTCCAGTGTTATGGTTTGGATGGCGTCCATAATTCTCGTTTTGAGGTCGTCGATGTTAGCCGGCAATGGTGGACAAAACACTTAATTCCTTATGTACCCCCATAGAAAAAAAATGCACGTTGTAAGATCCCGGCTTTTTGGGGGCCAGTGATGAAGAGCCTAGTCACCAGCTGCTCCTCGACCAATCCAGCGTTGTGGCAACGTCTCGTTCAGATATCTGCGAACGGCTGGATGCCAATGGGGTGGCGCACCATCCTGCTGGAAAATGAAGTCCCCCACCGCCTCTTCTAACTGAGGAAACAAACACTCTGCTAACCCCTCACCACCTCAAACCAAGAGTTACGAACGCCATCCAAACCGTAACACTGGGCATGCTGACAAGAGCGTGGAACGAGTTTGATTATCGCGTAGATGTCGTTCGGGCCGCTCATGGTGGTCACATTGAAGATTTATGACTGTACGGTAAACAAACTTCACGGTTCCACGTTTAATTTTATTGGTCAATAGAGGTTATAGGTTGCTTGGTTTTGATATTATAGACCTTCAAAGTTGGGATATTCTTTNGAGTTGGGGTATTCTTTTATACTCATCCTGTATTTCAAAAAGTGGGGAGGGAGGCCATTTTCTTACATTAATTAATAGTGGTACTATGTAGGATGCATTATTCACATATTACATTGACAGATATATATTACAATTTATAGATTATCCCAAAGCAAGTGACTGGTTCTTACAAAAATTATTCAGGATTTTATCTTCTCAAGTTGAATTCAGTTAATGAGCTCAAGGCCAAGGGCCTGCTTTTGTATCCTTTAATTTCTCCCTTCCCTCGCCCCCTGGGATGATCAAGAATTGGTCACTGACCTGTCCATGAAACATTTTACAAAAGTGTTTACAAACAGTAGAACTGAGTGAGGCAGTGTTAGACTTGGTCAGTGTCTAATTTTATAACCTGTGATTTGGTAGTTTTATTTCCCATACTGCAGTTAAATTTTACCACTTCCTAGCATCAGACTGACATTATAACAGTAAAAACAGGAAATCATATATTTGAGGCTCTGAAATTCTTAAAAACCAATATAAATTTGTATAATCCCCTAAATACCTTAAATTTTGCTGTGTTCCAAAATTAAATGACAGCCCAGCTAACTTTCAAAATAACTATTATTTACTGTGACCACCAAATACACTCATTTACAAAAAAAATCACCATGAACGAATTGCGCAAATGCAACAAAGGTTGCTATACATTATCTTTATAGCCCAACATGTGTTCAATTTGTGTTTAATATGGTTTTCTTTTGTGGATATGCCACTAGCCACTAGGGAGCATTCATGTCCCTCAATCATTCATAGCTGCAAGACACCAAATAAGTTCCTAGTAGCAGTTTGAGCCACTGAGCGAAATTCAGTGAAAATTCAGCATGCCCTGACAGCACATTCAGTAAGTCTCTGACTAGCTGGATGAGTTTGATAAAGGCCACATTGTCAGCCTCCAAGAGGCAGGTTGGACATTTTGGTGCATTGCCTACCACTTTAACCATTCTGCCCACATTGTGAGTTTGTGTTAAAAGCATTGGGAACATGAGGGTACACACACCCATCGAGAAGGCTCAAGTTGACCCCACTGAACCACCAGCAGGGAGGATCGTTTCATAGTGCGACAGGCTGTAAGCACTCCACAGGCATCACTGCCCACCATCCAGAGACACATCACAGCAGCTAGGAATATGCCTGTGTCCACCAGTACCACATCCTGGTAGCTAGCAGAGCAAGATCGGCCGCCGTTGCACTCTTACGATGTCTACTATTATTACAACCTGAGCATTGCCAAACATGTGTGGCCTGCCAGGAACCAGCAGCATGCAGATTGGTGATGACAGGTGTTCATTAATGAATCACGGTTCTCTCTGTATAGAAAATTGCCAAATTCGGGTGTGGAGACTTCCTGGCCAGCAGCATGATCCATGCTTCATTGTAGAGTGACACACCGCCCCAACGAGAAGTGTCATGGCGCAAGGTGCCATTTCCTATGATTCCTCACCCCACTGGTGGTGATTGAAGGAACCCTGACGATGTGGCGATATGTCCAGGAAATTCTGCGACCATCTGTGCTCACCTTCCTGGGGTGCAGCAGGGTAATGCCCAGCCTAATACAGCATGGCTATCTCTGGCCTGCCTTCATGTCAACATGCTTCCTTGGCTAGTAAGGTCCCTAGACCTCTCGCCCATTCAGAACTTTTAGTACCAGACTGGATGGCAACTTTGGCCAGTGGCAACTAACAGCAGATGTGGAAGGTTAGTTGTGCCATCTGTGACAGGATCTTCCTTAGGAGAACATCCAACATCTGTGTGCCTCCATATTGGACTGTATCGCCGCCTGTCTCCTGGTCCAACACCATACTAAGTTCATCCTGTAAGTGTTGGTCCCCTGCAATACATGCTTTTTGTGGTACAATATTTTGATATTTTCTGTATATCTACTACCATGTTGTGTGCCTGTAACCACTTATGTGCCCCTGCATCCACTTACGTGCCCCTGTGATGACACCTTCAGAATGATCAATTTATTTTTGCAAATGATTGCCTAGTTCTTTATTTCAAAATTATTTAATTGTGCATTCGATAATTTTTTTTGAAAAGTAACTCAACATGGTAAATATTGTAATGTGGTTTTTTATGTTTGCAAAATTCATAGTTTGGTCATTTTTGTTACATACCAAATACACCTATCCACATAACTTCAGGCCAAGTGACCTTTTCATTAACCAATTTTAGTAGATAAAAATAAGGCCTAATATGTTGACTGTGTGTTCCATACTGTATGTGTTGCTATTACCACTGAATAATTGGAAAATATGACTTATGAATGAAAAGAAGTAGAGGATCTTCACCACGAGTGAATGAGTTTAAACTTCAAAAAATTCATAGAAAATTATGGAATTTTATGTTCACAAAAATACAATTGCTCTATAGTTTGATTTTGTATCTGAAGGCAACATGTAAGGGCATGTGCCTATTGACTAACATTAATATATATGCAGTGCTGACTATAAAAAGGGCCCCAGACCTGTCCCAATCCAACTACACTTACTCCTTGTGCCACTGATCCCAGGACACCATAAACTGCAGCAACATCTCCCAACTACTTATATAGATACTTAAGGCTCAATACTATACAACACCTCAACCTTTGGAAAATTAGGTAGCGTTTACTGCATCCTTAATTAATCTTCCTTATAATTCCTATTGTCAACTCTTAATGCAAAATAACAGTAATAATTTGTTTTTTTATGTTACACAATTTTCAAATGTAAAATAAAACTTATTAACATTCATATAGCACTTCCTGTTCGGTACTCTGCATAAATAAATCACATTAGTTACAATAACACAACTATTTACATAATTGAAAAGGTATATCTCAGTTCACAAAATCTTCATTAATACACTTTACGGTAATTATAATATTAGAACATTTTCCTTAGATTCATTAGCAACTCATACTACTCTTTACAATATTAACTTATTTTTCATTAATAGTTTCTAATACAGTATGTCTTTAGAAAGAAAAAACCACACACGGGTATTACCACATCTTGCCCATGACAGCTTGAGCTTCTACTATTAATATGCAGTGAGTTTCTACACAAGTTTTTACTAAGGACTTACCAATTGCCTTATCTCTAATGGGAAGTTATAGTAATTAAATTATAAAACATGGTAACAAAATATTATTATATTAACTTTAGTACATATTTTGAATTAAAATTACCTATATTTAAAGAAAATTTACAAGTATAATACAACCTTTCCTATATATGCACAGAATACTGATAAGCAGTTGCCTTGAACCACTTAGCCTGTATTGCTAATCACACTTACCATACAGAATATAATGATAAGTTATAATTCATCTCAATAGGAAATAACACAACCTCTATCATTAACACAAATATTTTCTTAAATGTTTTCTACAAAGAGTATCTGCCATTCCAGAAATTCAATATTCTATTTTCGGTTTCAAGTTGCACTGAATAAATCCAAGTTACTGCATATTATAATATATAATGATTAAATGTTCTTAAACAGAAACACACTCACGATTATTAATTCTTACCAAATAACATTTTCTAGGTCAATAGTCTGATATATTTTCTATTAACAATTATCTTATCCATTATTTACTGTTGCCTGAGAAGGGTTTACCCCATGTATCGTGTACACATTGTGACTTACTTGTAGGGTCCTTTATTTAAAATAATTTATCTTCAAAATAAAAACATTTACTTATCTCTCTTACCTTATTACTGTATAATCAAAGTATAAAAAATTTATGCAAGGAAAATATTTTTAAAAAAATTAAGTGTATATCTTATTATCTAAATTACAGTCTTTCTGCTTTACTACATTTTTCTTCTTCCTTTTCCTTTTTGTTCTCTCGTTGTGTTTCAATTTCTTTCCCTTTTTCCTTACTACCTTTCTCATACTATACTTCACATGTTTCCTTTTACCTACTGTCTTTAATCTACCCCTCTGTTTTCTTTTCTTTTTCCCTGCTGTCTTTACCCTCTTATTCCTTATCTTTTTTCTGACTACTTTACTGACCCTTTGTTTCAATCTTTGCTTCTTCCTTTCAAAACGTTGCCTAAAGACTTCATAATGTTTCAATCTAGGATACCCCTTACTCTCAGCAACTCTTGCCTGTTGCAATTCACCAGCTGATCCCTCTCGCAGCTTTACTTCACTATAACCATTTGGTTGTACCCCCCTAACCTGAAGTCTCCCTTCCCGCACTACATTTCTCATCAACTTAATGACTTCACCACAGTTAGGTACACTCTTCTCAAAATTATCTGTATTTCTATCCTCTTTATTTATAACGTCTGCCTTTCTACCTTCAACATTAAACTCTTTACATTCTTTGTCACAGCCAGTATTACTTTCATTTTGTACACCATTGCTGTTTTTATTATTTTTACTTGGGGCAATTACTGTTGGAACCTTTCCTAACCTATTTATAGATTCAACCCCCCAGTTGTCTATCATTGTTATTAATTTTGCGAATTTGTTCTCACTCTTTTCTGCTTGTCGCCTAATTTCTTGTCCTAATTCATGTTTAAACTCCTGTTGTCTTTTCTGTAAGGACAACAGAATATTAAACATTTCTGCTTACCTATTAGTTTCCTGGGTGTCATGTGGTAATTGCACCATTTTTATTTCAGTTACGACGTGGTAAACAAATAAACAAAATAACTCGTGGCAAAAGTACTTGTACTGGTGGCTTCACTGATGATTGATGATTTCTTACCGTTTTACTGCTGTTGTCTCGTACCTGGAACTTCGGCGTCGGTCACTGAAACACTGGAACTCTGGAACTGCCGGTAACTTGAATGTTGTGCTGCTCGATGTTCGTAGATCAGTCTTCACGTGTGGTTATTATTCATGCCCTGCGGCTGGGTCGCCATTTTGTAACGTGGCATGCACACAGTTATAGCCGGCTTTAATTTGCCACTCGGCTATAACTTACCACTCAACTAGCTCAAGATGGAGTAACACGAGACTCCTTAAAAAGGACACCAATTAAATATTAAATAAAGTCAAGTTTCAGTTTTGTTTTGTTCCATACTTTTATTTACTATTCAAGTGACACAGTTCACATACAATCTTCAGGTATGCAGAGTATGAACCGTTCACAGATAAACAGACAAGTGCAGAACAGCGCCACATTCGTTTACGAATTATTCATGTTATAAAAACTTGCCCGAAGAAAATTAATTGCATCGACCTCCCACATCGGCGGAGAAATAATCTAGTAAGGTCTAGTTTGCCGGTGTGGGGGTTAGCGCTAAGCCCGACGCGGCCTAGGCGAGCACTGGATGACAACTCACTTCAGACGACTGACTTGATTCAACTGACTTTCATGGTGACAGGCACACGTGTACTTGTGTTGCCTATCACCCCTCTCTCCAGAGATAAGGGCCTGGCGTGGGCTGCCACGCATGCTTGCCACACGTTATCAAAACTGCGCCGTAGTAAAATATTATCAAACTTGTTGGGAAAAACTGTCGACGCAGTCTGACAGTTCCTAATATAATGCTGACGCTTAACAAAAACTCCAACTTTCTGAAACTGCAATTGGATGCCTGATAAACGTAAAACAGCAAACGTATGCCCGATGAACAAACTATCACGGTAAATGAACCACCACTGCTTTAATTTCAAACCTGATAAAAATATTACAAAACTTGGCAAAGCGAAAAAAAAATGAAACACGTGTCTCGAAAATTAATAATACTGCATCATTACAACTTTGATTAATCCCAATCCTTTGCAATCCTCACTAATCCTCCTCCTCAGCAATCCTCCATAATCCTCTGCAATCCTTAGTAATCCTCCTTACCAATCCTCAGTTATCCTCTTCACCAATCCTCAGTAATCCTCCTTTGCAATTCTCAGCAATCCTCTGCAATCATCACAAATCTGTAGCAATCGTCTTCCACAATCCTCAGCAATCCTCCTCCACAATACTAACCAATTCTCCTCAGTAATCCTTACCAATCTTCAGTAATCCTCCTCACTACTCACCAATCCTCCGCAATCATCACCAATCCTTAGTAATTCTCCTCACCAATCCTATGCAAACCTCCACAATTTTCACCAATCCTCAGTAATTCTCCCTGCCAATCCTGCTTACCATTGTCGTTATGCTTCATCATGCTAGTTCTCTCCTCGTCTGCAAACATATTATGTAGTGTAGTGGTGTATTAACAGTAGGTAATAATGTCAACACATGCTGTTTCTCAGTGGGCGAGAGAACACTACATGTGTCAGCCTTGATGTGTTTACTTTAGTTATCACTTCGAGTGAACTGTTTGGAACATTTATAGCAGCTAAGAATCGCATGAGATGGGTTCTTCAATCACGCTTCTCATGTCGCTGTGCATTGCAACTTTTACTGATGGTCTTGGGCAGTCGTTGAAGGTATGCATGTAGCCATACATGACATACTCTATTCACATCATCAGTGGTTTGCATCGTTTTCAAGCATGCTTGAATTCATACACTTTACTCCTTCCAACTGACTCCTGCAGACATTAACTCCTGCAGACATTGCAGTGATGACTGGCAGTTGAAACAAGCTTCGCCCCCCCCTCCCAACAATATTTATTTTCCAGCATGTGATTAAGTAGAGATCACTCCCACCTCCCCCGTCCCTGAAAATATGAGATTTAGTGAGCTACAATGTAGCCATCAACATGTATTTTGTGAAAAGTTTTTGTACATACAGCTGGCTTCTTACTAAAATAACACTTATCAACACCAAATTAATCTCATTAACTTTATGGTATGTCCGAAACTTTTACATTTACAGAAACAATATTTTTTTTATTAAACGTCTGATTGTATAACTGGTTTCAATTTGCAAATTTACCATTTTTCCAAGTTGTTATTCTGAAAAAACTACCTTGCTATACATTTTCACCCACAACATGTTACAATATTTATCATTTATTTCGTTGGGATAAGACAAAAATCTGTCACTGTAGTCATAGAGATAAGGCCCGGTGTCACTCAAAAAACTGACTGGTTTATGAGAAGCTGGAAAACGTCTTTGGAACAGTATGTATGTGTCAGCACTGACAAGAGCAATTTTCATACTCTGCCACCAAATTCAAAATTTGTTTACACATCGAAGATGTAATGGAACTGAAAATGATAAGAACTCTTGCCACACTGTTTTTCTTCCAAAGATGTAAGAATATGCAGGACAAAATTTTGTTATTGATATGCTATGGAAATAGTCAATTTTAAATGCAAACCAGAATTTTAGCATTATTTTTAATTAACATTACTAAGAGCTATAGAAAAATATGATTTTTTTGTAACCTTTACAATACTCTTCAGGCTTTTCTCAAGACACCTAGAAGCAGAAATCATTTACAAAGTGTGCTAGCCATGTAAATTAAAAGTAAATAATAAAATACTACAAGCACTGTACCTATAATTAAATACTGAACAAGAGCTCCACTAATTAGATATTAGTTTCATTCTAGCATAATAGCTACAGTTTGGGTTTGATATTTCTGAACCTAAGTCTGATAGCGATATCAATACATGCTGGATTTGTTGGGGTTGTACAAGAGAATTGAGAAGTGTTTTACAATATGCAACAGAAATAGAAACTTTTAATACCCACATAAATTCATGGTTTCAGGTCTTAAAAACAAAACATACCTAATGAATGCTGTACTCTACACAGCGCTTGTTTAGTTAACATAACCAATGAACTGTAGGCTTCGTGTTTGACTATAGCAATATTAAACATTACAACCTAGACTTGTGCAAAATATCAGAATTTCCTTTAGCTTACTAAAAGCAACTTTGCACTCGCAACTTTGCACTCAATGGTCCAATGAAATTTCTTTTTGTCTCAGTTAGTTGATGTTGTGGCTTGGCAATTGTGGCAAATCCACGTACAAATTGTCAGTAGGAGACACACAAGCCTAAAAACTTTGCATGTTGGTTTTTCAGTTGGTTTCTGCCACTTTCCTTTTGCTTTCATCTTCTCGGAGGCAGTTTCAATTCTGTAGGCAAACACTACATGTTCCAAGAAATTAATTTTCTTTTGGAAAAGTTGGCACTTCTTAGGAAATAGTTTTAAATTGAATGTGTTACCTATTTCTCGAATACAGAGCCTCATCGTGATAGGTGCTCTTCAAATGTCCTTCCTGTCACGTCATCTAGGTAAACCTGAAAAATATCTAAAGGGAAGACTTTTTCTATCAGGTGTTTGAAGGTGGCAGGGGCATTACACAGTCCAAAAAGCATAACTTTGAACTGCCAGGTTCTTTTCCCTTGGACAAAAAATGTAGTCTTCTCTCTTGGTCTTCTGGGGCCACCTTACACTTCCAGTACCCACTCTTCATGTCCAAATTAAGAAGCCATTGTGAACATGCTAGACTGTTCAGTGGGTTATCTATCCTTGGGAGTGAATAAGCTTCTTTCTTTGTCACATTATTAAGCTGGCAATAATGTACACAAAACCTCAGAGAGCCATTTTTATTCTTAAAAAATACAATGGAGGAAGACCATGGACTGACGGATGGTTCAACCACATATACTGCCTTAATTTCCTTCAGAATACCCTCAACTACCTCATATGAAGTTAGTGGTAGTTGTCTTAGCTGTGGCTTTATGGGCCTGACATTTCCTGTGTTGATGTGGTGGCATGTGACATTAGTCCTTCTAAAGTCATTTGGAGTGGAGTGGAGAGATTTGGTGGCTATTAACATTAAGGTTTTGAGAGCCAATCAGGGTGAAGTGAGGTGAGTATGGAGCAGCACCGGAATCCAAGGGCGGGGGAAACAGGAGATCCCGAGAGAACCCGCAGACCAATGGCATTGTCTGGCACAATTGTAACATGCGAAAATCCTGGAGCAACTCTGCCAGGAATCGAACGTGGTTTGCCTAGGTATGAGGCGAGTAGTCTAACCACTACACCACTATAACTCATCAAAGGCCACTTGGTCCACTGGAGAAGGCATCCCTATTTCTGTGCAGTAAATCATAAACAGACTTCTTGTTGTTACTAGCATTTCCTCCTGAACCCCTGGTAGAGGACATTTGATTTGTTTTACTCTAGAAGCTTCTGGAACATTTGGAAGAACCTTCATGACCTGTTTGCAAACCCCGATATTGACCTCCTCCTCAAGACAAACTGCACTATCGGACAAATTAATCTTTCTAATCGTCAATCTGTCTGAAATTAAAGAGACCAAAGTCCTTGCTACAATGACATTAACTGACAGGATGCCAATTTTCTCTGCTGGCGCAGTTAGACCCAAACGACTGACATATTTTCCTTGTCATCTGCCATTAATGCCAATTTCACTAGAACTGGTTAGCAAAGTGGGTTGACAACAGACTACTGGTCAGCTTATTGGTGAGGGTAAATCCTGCCTTGTCAACACTACCAACTTGGTACTGCCTACCCGTAGCACTCCAAGGTGAGTATTGATACAGTACCCCAACCTACATAATACATCTAGCCCCAAAAGACTTTCATCCTCCAATTATACTATGTATACACAATAAGTATAAAAAATACCCCAACTTTGAAGGTCTATAATATCAAAACCAAACAACCTACAACCTTGATTGACCAATCAAATGAACCGTGAGACCGTGAAGTTTGTTTACCATACATTCATAAATGTTCAATGTGACGACCATGAGTGTCCCGAAAGACATCTACACTATAATCAAACTCGTTCCACGCTCTTGTCAGCATGCCCGTTGTTACAGTTTGGATGGCATTCCTAACTCTCGGTTTGAGGTGGTGAGGGGGTAGTGAGCTCGCATTCGACACATCAATGTGAAAGGGATGGTCTGATGTTTCCTTTATGTGCCGAGAGATGACACTGGGAGCATCTGTCGTTGCACTATGAGCGTGTGTTGTGCGTTAGTCCGCATCATGATGACGACGGAACAACAGAAGGCGTTTTGTGTTATTCAGTTTGCTTAATGTGAATTTATTACTACTGTTCAACTTGAATTCCGTCACAAATACCGACGTCGTCCTCCCGATAGGTGGAGTACCGTATGTTGGTTTCGTCAGTTCCGTGAAACAGGGTGCCTTTGCAAAGGCAAAAGTTCCGGGTGGCCAAGTGTGTCCAAAGAGAATGTGCAACGGATTCAACAAGCGTTCGTTCGCTGTCCGAGAAAATCAACTCAACAAGCTAGCTGGGAAATGCAAATCCCTCAATCGATGGTATGGACAGTGTTGCGAAAGCAATTTCTGTACAAACCATACAGGTTACAGCTTGTACAGGCTCTTACCGAAAGGGATAAAGAACTGATACGTGATTTCTGTGCATTCGTTCTTGCTCAGAACGAGGTAGATGATGCCTTCATGTCTAAACTGGTTTTTTAGGGATGAAGCGACGTTTCATACAAATGGTAAGGTGAACCGGCACAACGTGCGGATATGGGGTCAGGAGCCTCCACATGAAACCCCGAACATGAGCGCACTCCCCCCAAAGTGAACGTGTTTTGCGCTGTATCCAAAGACACTGTTTTCTGCCCTTTCTTTTCACGAGACCACTGTTACTGGAATCCCTTATTTGGATATGCTTACAAAGTATTTGTTTCCTCAGTTATAATAGGCGGCAGGGTACTTCATTTTCCAGCAGGATGGTGTGCCACTCCATTGGCGTCTAGCTGTTCACGGATACCTGAACGAGGCGTTGCCACAACGCTGGATTGGTCTAGGAGCAGCTGGTAACCAGACTCTTCATCACTGGCCCCCAAGAAGCCCGGATCTTATCCCGTGTTAATTTTCTATGGGGTTACATAAGGATTAAGTGTTTCGTACACCATTGACGGCTAACATTGACAACCTCAAAACAAGAATTATGGACGCCATCCTAACTGTAACACCAGACATGCTGACAAGAGTGTGGAATGAGTTTGATTATTGCGTAGATGTCGTTCGAGCCGCTCGTGGTGGTCATATTGAACATTTACGAATGTATGGTAAACAAACTTCACGGTTTCACGGTTTATTTGATTGGTCAATCAAGCTTGTAGGTTGTTTGGTTTTGATATTATAGACCTTCAAAGTTGGGGTATTCTTTTATACTCATCCTGTATATTGTGCTCTAGGTTAAGGTCACCAAGCTTTAAGTTCACCCTTCATTTACCTTTCACTGGTGTGGTCTTGCCTTTTACCATAGTCAATTAGCAATGTTCCATACTGTAGTTGGGTGATCACTGAGGGGAAGGCCCAAGGATGTCTGGTCTTACTATTGTTATTGTCGTCCCAGTGTCGATGATCATCTGGCAGGGAACATCATTCAGGATTTCCTCCATCAATATTTCATCCTTATCCTGTTTCACCAAAACCAACCTGTAAGAACATTGGAAATTTCCTTCCAGCAATCACTGACCTTCACCCCCCAAAATCAGTTTTAATTTTTCTGAATATGTTGTACACTTACCTACCTCTCACTGTCTCTTTTCCTGCCCCCCCCCCNTGCTGCCGCTGCTGCTTCCGCTCCCGCTGCATTTGTCGTTTTTGTTCATTGTCACTGCCCATATTGGACATCAGGGTGTGGACCCTTGTCTTGCTGCCTCCACCTCCAGTGCTTGTACAAGGGTGTCCTGCATGGTTTGGATTGCAGTCTGGAGTACTGCTTGCCATACCTTTGTGTCTGCGATGGCATTGATGAAGCCGTCTGTGATGATATTGCACGCCGCCTCTGGGCACTCTTTTAGAGATAGGTGTGACAGTTACATTATGTTTTACCATAGCACATACAGCAACTCTCCTGGTCACTGGGTGCGACTTGACGGACATGATGGACATGTCAAAGGTATCAGTCACCGAAATGTAGCTCCAAGGCCGACACCAGTGTGGGCTACTCCAGTCGATGTTGCAGGGTTTCTCAGTACAGGGGCACTGTAATAATCCCACTTTTCGTCTGACCAGCCATGCAGTGTGGCGATTATTTTTAACTTTTGTTGATAATCCCTTCAAAGAATTTGGCCATCATAAGGGGCAAGCTTAACTGCAACCCCTTTCCCCACTCCTGGCTGTGCAACACCAGTGCTGTAGAGCTGCCAGCTATCCTCTGAGGTTGCTGTATTGGTTTCAACTTGCACTGTTTCCCCACTTTTCTCAGCTGCCGTTTGTGGTGATAGTGGAACTCCACTTCTGAAGAAATTTCTGCCTTCCTTCTTCATTGCACTCATTTCTTTCTCAACACTATCCATCCTTCCACTGACTCTGTCCACAACTTCAGTCACGCCATTTATCCTTTCTTTTACACTATTAATTTTCTCATCCACACTATCAATTCTCATATTCACTAACTCACTGATGCCTCTATTTTCCTATGTACATTTTCATTTACTGTGTCAATTTTCCTATCTATTAAATCACTTGCATTATTTATCTGGCTATTTACATTCTCATTACCATTATTTATATCTTTTCTCCAAGTTATTTACACTTTCGCTCACTTGACTACTTAACCCCTGAATTAATGTTTGCATTTTTTTTAGTTCCGCAGAGACTTTTCTAGTTAACATCCACTGTGATGTTTGTACAAAATAGTCTTAATTTTTTAGCCTACAGCTATCACAATTAATTAATTGGTTTTAGTATCACTAATTACTAGGCAATTTTCTAACTTTATTTAGAATTAAATGCCTCCATCCCACTTCTGACACCAGTGTTATAAGACACCAGTGGCATATCCAAGTTTGTGAAGGATGGAGGTCTTAATAAAAATAAAATAACTAAATTTGATTTTTTTATTTATTTATAATACTGTAAATATTAACACAGCTATTATTTGTAATATTAAACTAGCTATCTCCATTTTTAAAGCCAACCTCCCGTGGCACAGTCGGTTGGTGCGCTGCCGGTCTGGGGTGCGAGAGGTTCTGTGTTTGAATCCTAGGTAAGGCATGGGTGTTAATTTAAGTTAGATTATAAGTTAGTTTGTAAGCTGTCCCCTGATAAGCCTTCAGGCATAACACTGGAGGACATTAATAAGCCCTTTCCAATCCAATCCACTATTAATTACTCTTGTTATTCTCAGTGAGCACAATAGTTAATGTCTATCTCAATTCTAATTAAAGTCCTTATCACTGTTTCTATATAGGTTACAGTCACTTAATTCACAGTTATTATTTACACACATTCAATCAGTCTATTTCCATAATTCCACATGTCTATCACCAGGCATCTAGTTCAATAGGCATGCCCGTCAGTCTCACTCTCTACTATATGATGTTCACAGTCCGCAGACTTCACTCTTGCTGGTCACTCTTGTCGCTACTTGTTTCTTTACTGGCTTGTTGCTTTATTGTCATCACCCTTCAAGCTGTTAAGTGCCTTACAATCCTCCAAACTCTAGACTGTGGACTCTGAGACCCATTACTGCTTCAATAGACTGGTTGGCCTGATTCATAATGTTCTCCGCACTCCAAGTGTTGCTGAGAGAGTCATGGGCAATAGCCATAACATTCTTGCAATGATAACCCCAGAAATTCAATCCGTTCAAGGAGGGAATTGCACTTTTTCTGATAGGCTTATTGGGGCAGCAGCTTGCCTTTATAAATCTCTGTACTCTCCTTGGGTTACCAATAATGCCCGTGACACAATGCTGCCCATACTTGAGCAAGAGGGGGTAGGGAAGTGATGCAGAGTGTAAACATGTAACAATATTATACTTTTTTTTACATGATATTGGTTAAGTCATATTTCATTTATGTAACACAATTTATTAATATTAACCGTTTTTGTTAATTGTATTTCATGTCATATCTAATGTGGGTTATAGCTTCAAGGAAGTTCTGCTACCTTGTGGTGACCTAGAAAACAACCTGAACTCAGACATGATTCACTGAAAAAGAGTGAGAGTCAGTAAGTTGGGTGGTGGGGTGAGCTGTGTGGTGTGTAAGCTGGAACAGGAGTGTAAGGGAACAGAGAAAATAAGCTACATTGCTAAACTTCAGTGTGATGTATTATTAGCAGGAAGAACTCGTAGAGACAGTTTTCTATAACCCTCCTGGCTGGTGGACTGCATGAAAGGAAGTTGGACATAGTCCACTTATGCATCTGACTTTATAAAACCCTGTTACGAAGTTCTGATTTTAGCTTTCAATACAGAATAGATCCTTTCACCCCAAATAAATATCTGTACAGTGTAGACCAGAATTCATGTACCAAACTCTAGGAGGTGAGTCCTTGTGGAAAATAAGGTGAGGTATACATTGACAACACAATCATGTGATGAATATTAAGGGAGGTACATGGTGTTAAAAAACTAATTTTGAAATGCATAAATGTGAATATTGCAGGAAGTACTTGAGATGGAGCTGCCAAAATTGGAATGGTGTATCATGAATTAGAGGTTATAAATCTTTGTAAATTTTGTTGGTCAAATCGTCCCCTTCATTACGTGAGTAGGGGTTGTCACCCTCTTTTCGCAGGGAACATTGGAATACTAGGCAGTATAGAAAAAGTCATGACACATTATGACCTACCATGGCACAATGAAGATAAAAGGTCTTTTTGTCCGAACTCACTCTCGTGAACCGTTTTCGAGAATGCGCCACTCAAAATTTTGAAGGTGCTGTGTAGCCCTGCGGGGGTAGGCAACACTTTGCCACCTGCACCACACACATGGCGGAGGAAAAAGATGAGGATGTAATCTGTACTTGCGTGGAGGTGGCCTTGGCTGCTAGCAAGCCAAGGTTGTGGAAGCAAGGAATGTTTTATGTGAGCAGAACTAGCCGACATGCACCTTGTGTGCGGAGTTACCAACATGAATGCAAGGCGAGCAGTGGATTTGTACCGGCTGCGCTACCCACCGTGACGTCAGCCCTCCTGTGCGGCATTTATATGGCTTCATCAGAGATTGTGGGATGAAGGCTTAACGATAGTGACAATGTCAAATGCTGGAACACCATGGACAAGGCAAATAGCGGCATTTGACGAGGACATTCTTTGCAGCATGCGGCAAGAACCGTCTGTTAGCTCACAGGCTGTGGGCCACAGTGTGGGTATTAGCCATTCAACGATCCTGCAAGTTCTACACAAGAACCATATGCACCCCTACCATTCAAGAAAGGTCCATGTTCTTAACGAATGTGTTTCTGTGCCATGTGCTACATTCTGCGAATGGTTCCTCTAAGAAAACAATGTGCGTCCAAACTTTACATTCACTGTGCTCTTCACAGTTGAGGCCCATTTCACCAGGGATGAAATCTTCAACAGGAGAAACAGCCACGTCTGGGTGCTTGCTAATCCCCACCATACACAACCCATGGGCAACCAAGTGAGCTACAGTGTCAACATGTGGCCAGCATTGTCAACAATCGCTTGTTGGGGCCTTATTTGCTACCCAACCACCTCAGTGGAGCCTGCTACCTGACACGCTACACATCAACGTAATGTGGTGCGGGTTGCAGATGTGTTGCTTATCCCCACAGGGCTACACCACACCTTTGAAATCTTGAATGGTGTTTTCTCGAAAATGGTTTACCACAGCA
This sequence comes from Clitarchus hookeri, assembly GCA_002778355.1. Classification (NCBI taxonomy): domain Eukaryota; kingdom Metazoa; phylum Arthropoda; class Insecta; order Phasmatodea; family Phasmatidae; genus Clitarchus; species Clitarchus hookeri. The sequence goes on from NQII01000040.1 coordinate 735,702, forward strand.
AGTTTGGACAAGAGAACCTTTTGTCTTCATTGTGTCATGGTGGGTCATAATGTGCCTAGACTTTTCCTTTACCGCTTAGTGTTCCAAAGTTCCCTGCGAAAAGGAGGTGACTACCCCTACTTATGCAATGAAGTGGGATGATTTGGCCAAACCAAATTTACACAGATTTATGATCTCTGATTCGTGAAACACCATTCATATTTTAGTGGCTCCATCTCAAGTACTTTGTGCAATATTTACATTTATGCATTTAAAAATTTTATTTTCTACACTGTGTACCTCCCTTAATATTCACCACATGATAGTGTTGTCAATGTATACCCCACCTTATTTTCACAAGGAATCACCTCGTGGAGATTGGCACATGAATTCTGTTCCACATTGTATAACTATAAACTTGTCATGCGATTTACACACATGTGCACATATGTACACACATACACATACAACGTGTATCTAAAACATACCAACAAATTTTCATAGGTTATTCCTGAGGTGGAAATAGAAATATTTAGATAGGCAACCCATTTTGCAGGTCAAAAAGCAAGAGCGGTAGTAGACTCTTCCAAAGTTTGAGAAAAAATTATAATTTATTGTCATATTTAGGAAACAGCTGGTTGCAGGACAGAAACCAAGTAATGGTTACTAATTATTTAAACCATTATCATTAAGAAAGTGAATGTCGTGTACATGTAACCCACCCCTATCAGGTTAAGGGAGGGGGGGGGGTGCTGCCGCCCTTATTTCTCTGCAAGAAAAAAAGTATGTTACTGTAAAAATTCCCTATTTTGACTGGAGAATATGAGAAGCTGGCAAAATTATCAACATAAAGATCTTTTTCAAAAATTGTCTAACACTCGCCCTTTTCGAGTATAAATTACATGTTTGATTTCACAGAGAAGTGTTATTGCCTACCAGTTAGGCAACCGGTAATGGTTGTCTGTGCACAGTGCCATAGTGATGTGTGGACATTACGTACAGGTGGTTTGTGGCAGAACTGAATCATAACTTGTTTAATGTATTGGGATTTCGAAGAGGTGCGGAATATTGGTGTGCATCATGGTTTTCCCCTACTCTCATTGTCAGTACTGTAGTTACGCTCCTTAACAGAGGAGAGGACTGTAGACTAAAAACCCACACTTCACTGCATATTACATGCATTCTGCTACAACTTGACATGGTAAAGTATACAAACTAAGGAATGACAGACATGGTTCTGCTTTGCGATGAAGATAAAGGTAATGCATTGCTACAATATAATTATACAATGAAAGGTTTCCAGCATGGTGGCAACCTCATCATGAGATCATCACAACTGTCACTCAGCGACTAAGTGAGTCTCCTCGGGTCTGGTCACCCGAGGAATGTCCATACACCAAATGTGGAAGAAGAAGTTATAAATGATGTGGAGGAAGACCCATCAACAAGCACCCATGCAATTGTGCATGGAATGGGTGTGTCCCATTCCACTGTATGGCATGTTATGCATGAACAGCTGCTGCATGCATGACTACCACGTGCAAAAGGTGCAGGCATTGAAGCCAACAGATTTTGCTCCTGAATGTGATTTTTCTCAGTGGTTTCTGCAACAGTGCACAGTAGTTCCTCATTTTACTTCCATTGTGTTGTTTACTGATAAAGCGACATTCACGAGAGACAGTTATTTTAACAGCAAGAACAGTCACATGTGACACGACACCAATCTTCATGCAATCCCCATCACAGCCAACCAGCACAGATTTTCCGTGAACATCTGGGTGGGCATTGTGGGTTATCATCTCATTGGGCCGTACTTGATGCCGTAACGATTGACTGAGCATATGTACTGCCAATTCCTGCAATACATGTAATTTACTAAAAAAAGGCGAGAGTTATACAGTTTTTGCAAAAGACATTTATGTTGCTAATTTTTCTGCCATTTCATAATCTCCAGTCAAAAATCATGGATTTTTTCTGTAACTTTATTTTTGTTGCAAAAATAAGGGTGGTGTTACCCCCTTTTAACGTTATGGGGGTGGGTTACATGTACACAACATTCAATTTATTAATTGTTATGGTTTAAATAATTAATAACCATTTATTACTTTGTTTCTGTCCCGTATGCAGTTTCCTAAATATGACAATAAATGATAATTTTTTTTTATAATTTGGAAGTGTCTACTGCTTTTGCTATTTGACCTGGACCATGGGTTGCCTGTATCAATCTTTCTATTTCCTCCTCAGGAATAACCTATCAAAATTTGTCTATATGTATTAGGTACACGTTGTTTAAGGGGTCGGAAACAGAGGGGTGTAAATGCACATATGTTGCTTTTGAGAAAAATTGATTGAAACTTTGGAATCATTTGTAACTATTTAATGTGTTATTTGTTAAAATGAAGCATAGAGGTAGTGTAGAGAATGATGCTCTGTCCTCTCCAAAAGAAAGGAGTTACTGGTGTGACTGTCCTCTACATGTGTGTAAATAATTTTTTTTATGGAATTCTTAAAAGTTTAGATGATAGATAATACATGATGTCTCATTAAAAGCAAATAGCATTACAGATGAAACGAGAAACATATGCAACAGTAGTGAGATACATACATTCCTTACCGGGACTCTAAACCAAGAATCCCTCTAACCATAAGCTAGTGTGCATTCAACTGCATTACAGAGGTCAGATTCAGAGCATCAACTTCAGATTTAATCAGTCTTATATGTTGAATAATAGGATTTAATAACCTTAGATGTTTACAGGACATCATTTTGAAAATATGTGTCCGAGCCACTCAAAACGTAAGTTTACATGGCCAACCGTAGCGCTACATGTTTGAAGAATTTGGTGGAAATCAGTTGATTGGTCCTTGAGATACAGCATAAAAACTTCATTTTCTTTTTAATGCTATCTTACAAAATTGCTTAAAAAAAAAAGGTTGTATATTCGAAGCTTCTAATAAATACTGCAAGCTTAATAAGAATTTTGTATAATTTTTTATTAGATATAACTTACTCACCTCAATTATTTATATTTACACCATTATAAAAAGCCTGCTACACATAAACATGCTAGTTTACATGACCTACTATAGCACTAATTGTGTGTAAAATTTTGCGATAATCTGTTTTTTTGGTCCTCGATAAATGGCATAAAACCCCCTTTTTTTCATGTCACAATTTTCATAAATTGAGTTCAAAATCTTTATGTATTAGCACATTCAAAGATTGTCATAGATACAGTATACAAAGATAAGTTAAAGTGGGTCACATTGTCTCGTAGATATAGCACACTAAGCTAGTGTTATTACCTCCATTCTGGAAAAAAAAAAAAAAGTGTCTGGCACACATATAAATTAATATGGCCTACCACAGTACAAATTCTTCCCCAAATTGAATAGGAATAGGTTTATTGTTTCCTGAAATATGACATTATAACTTTATTTTTTCGTGTCCGGCTATTTTACAAAATGGCAGAGAAATTACTCTTTGTATAAACTAATTTTATGGTTATAATAAATACTGCCAGCATACAAGTTTAGTTAAATGTTTTGTAGTTTCGTTGATATAACATATTGAGCTAAAATGTTGTTTGGCCACCATTTTAAAGTAATTATCTGACGCACTCAAAACATTTACATTTAGTACTACTTCTTTGTCAAATTTAATGGGAATCTGTTAATTTTTTTCTGGAGATATGACAAACCTTTTAATTTATGATGTGATGCTATCTTACAAAATGGCTGACAAAAGTGGCTTTGAGTTGGCATGCATGATGCTTGTAATAGAGACTGTCAGCATACAAAATTTGGTTGAAATTGGTTAAACGGCATGATATATATACAGTATAAACATATAATATTTGTGTGGTCACCATTTAGAAAATAAGTGCCTAATCAATTTATTTTGTATACATTTACATTGCCTACCACAGTATTATTTACTTGCCAAATTTGGCTAGAATTGGTAGAGAGGTTTTTGAATTATAACATAAAATCTCTATATTTCATGTGGCGCTATGTTCCAAAATGACGGATTCAGTGTTTACATTATCCACTGTCACTGTACAAAATTTAGTTTGAATCATTTAAATGGTTCCTGAGATATGACATCAATTTTAAGGTTGCCACCATTTTGGAAATAAGTGCCAGGTGTGGTCAAAAACTAAAGTCAGATGTCTTTACTAAGTACTATATGTGGACCGAGTTTGATGAAATTTGGTTTATGCTTTCAAAAGTTTAAAAGGGGAGACATGATCTTATGAAACTTTATTTCCTTCGGAAAGTATGTCAAAACGTACTTAAATTAAGGCTATCATGAAAATTTTACTATAAACTACTATGCAGTTATATCCCTTTGCTTCTAAATGTTAAAGAATATGATATTCTTTATCAGGAACAACTTATGTTAATTCACATGAAACAATCATATTATAGTGTGAAAATATTGCTTAAGGTTATTGTCTCTCACAATGTTGAAAACTAAAACAATTCTACTCCAAATCACAATCTGAATCCAACAAGTAATTTTCATCATCTGTATTACTTTCCTGAAGAAGAACATTCCCAGCTGTTCTTTTTGCTCTTTCTGCTTCATGTGGAATAGAATGGAAGTATTTGTGGTGGATAGGTGGATTGAAAGGAAGTAAGTCTATAAGATTGACAAATAATTACATGGCTCAACTTTCACTTAATTTCATTTATGTGCCTATGCTTTACAGCTTTTGAGTACAATTTTTTATTGAAAAGTATATTTTTCACCAGATATTGACAACTAGTATGTTCCCTCTTATTATTCAAATTGCAGTGCCATTAAGGAATGACTACATGTTTCAATCCCCATAATATTAACACATTGCTCATTACTGCTTTTTATATTTTTGATACCTGCCAAATGCTGAAGTTTGGAAGTAGGTATTGAATCTGCTCTGCGGCATGAGGCGCCAGCACTTGATGCTAGCCCTCAGTGATAGGGCGTAGGAATACGTCGACACTGTTGTCTCTAGGTCCAATTTACTAATAAATTACACTTTATTTGCGAGTTCACATAATCGAGATTTATTGTTGCTTGAACAGGTTAACTGGTACACGAACTCTCGAGACAACTCCCCTCCCCTTTTTCTATGTAGGCTACGTATGGTTTGACGCCGCGATTGGCATTGTGGGGGGGGGGGGCAGGATTCTTCACACCTGGTGTAGAACTACTTATCTGACACTGCGGCGCTGTCTTCCCTCGGCTGGCGACTTGGAACTGCTCCGGCGCTTGGTGG
>NQII01000040.1:741045-797651 GCA_002778355.1 Clitarchus hookeri
CGTTTGACGAAGTCTGACTGACTTTTCTCGGATTCTTCCCGCCGCACGTCCCGCTTGACGGCCTCCGACTGAGGTCGACGTCGTGATGCATTCTCGATCCTCGACTGACTGATCCGTTCCTCCCTCCTTCTCGTGGTTTTGTAGGCTCCATCACCATATTCAACTTGCCCCGTCTCTGCACGTGGCCCGGGGTGCTTGTCGTCCCCCTGGGTCATAAAACACGTGGCCGCTGCTCCTGTGGTCCGCAGCCGGCCTGGCGTCGCCCCTTGATTCTGGCCTGGAAGTTTATTGTTCCGTTCTGCACGTGCGGGAACTCTTGGGTACCCTCTTGGTTCGGCGCACGTGTGGTTCTCATCCTCCGGATATCGTGCCGCCGCTATATTCCAGCACGCCTGCTAAAAGCTCTCATGGTTTATTGCGGTACAAGCCCGAGAAAGATGCAGCTGGTGGTGGGATCTCGGTGTCCCTTGGGCAGCTGCAAAATGCAGCTGTGTCCGCGCGCCTTCCGTTGTCTCCGGATGTCGTCTGCACGTGCAGGAACCGTTGCACGTGCAGAAACCTTTGGTAGCACGCCTTTGTAGCTGCGAGGCGCGGTCGCGCCCTCCTGGCGTCACTCTTCCGGCACGTCCGTTAACCCTTAATCTTTATTGTCGGTCGTCCGCCTGCGAGCTTCGCCAGAGCGTGTGTTCTGACGAATAAAATATAGGGACGCAGAATGCGTCATTTTAAAACAGTTTTCGTCATTGGAAATTTTGTTTTGCAAGTTTTCTAAACTGCAGTTTTCCTGTTGCTCCAGTTCACTGTCTGTAATATCGACTTCAGCTGCTTCTGTTACATACTCGTTATCTGTACCATAGGATTCTTTCTTCCACTTCTTTCTTTTAATTTCTATTTTATCTCCTTCCAATTCTTGTCACAACACATAGCTTGGATCATCAGAGCAAGAGAGGGCTGCTCCAGTGCAATGGTGTTGATATATATGCAACTTCTTGACAAATATCCTCTTTCTCCTCCAACTAATTTGTATACTAAAGATATTGAATTTTTATCTGAATTTGTAGTAGTGTTTTATAACAGTCTGCCAACTTTGCGAACCATTAAATATCGGTTTTTCGTGAAATAATTTTGAATTTACAAATGTAACGTATGGTTAATTTCATTTGCGCTTTTCTGAGTGCAGTATGAATGTTCTCATTATGTTTGCCTCTAAACATGGAAGTGGACTATTTTGCAAATCCACACACAACTGAACAACATCGCTGTTTCTACGATGGATTGCACCTCGTGCTGTTGCGGAAAGTCTTGGATGTTCTGCTTTAGCAACTTTATGCAAGAAGAATCAGTCTGTGAATTTTCCGCCAGCAGATGTAGTTTAGATGCAGATTTTAACATCTTACAACATGGTTGAAACATTCCATTTTGAGCACCTCAAACCAGATGGGTACTCTCTCCGAAACATGCACATGGAAGCTCAAGTCACCATCTCCAATGAAACATTTCGCCCAGGTGCCGTATGTTTTGAAATTATGCTATAGAACTCTATCATCACACTTTCTCTATGCCTGCTGCGGTGCTAATGTAGTTAATATTTTGATGGGCCTTCACCTAATTTATTTGCTGTTTACTCACAGCAGATTTTATTCTTTTTTCCCAAGCACAAAATTTTGTTACTTTTTCTGCCAATGGTACAAGTTTGAGAACAAAAAACTTACATCAAGGTGGTTACCTGGTGCTTTTGGAACATGTTTGAAAAACTGCGTAGGAGCCTGCATTAAACCTTTTTTTATGTATGTTATATATACATATATATATGTATCAACTGATTCATTTAATGTGAGACTATGGAATAACGCAAAATAGATGCATCACAGGACTAACAGTGTCCAAGTAAACCCTCACTATTTTTGAAGAGACAGTTCAAGTCTGCAATAAGTACAATTCAAACCCCCCCAAAAGTTAGCTCGCCAGTGCCCCATCTGGGGGAAGGGGGGCAACGATTGAATATCAAGTGAGAATTCCCCATGTTTTGTTGCAGATTCATATTCTACGTCAATACCAGCAATCTGGAAAAACTGGAAATGTACGGGATTTGAAATGCTGCTGGAATTGTCTGGAAAATGTATGGGAATTTTTCCAAATGGCAGAAATTTTTTTTGTTTGTGAAACCTACCTTAGAAATTCAGAAATGGCACCAAGCAAACTTAAAGGTAAAGAATCTACACCGCCTTTAAAAGTCAGGGTCACGCAAAAAGAAGGAAGGGGAAAAAAGGCTATGTCCGAGAAGCTTCCTACTGTGAAGAACGAGGGTGGTGGGTTGGTTTATTGTGGCAGGGCCTCAGGGAGGAGCTGTAGGAATGCCTGTCTTCATACTATGGCCTGAGCCTGCCTATAACTGTTAGCCTTGTTGTATACTGGAGACGTTTTTTGTAATGAATGTTGTTTGTGCACACACATAGTCACGGTTGTTTAATACTGTAATTTGATTGCTTAGGTGAATTTACTTTATATCTTTAGCAGACGACTGACATACTGGTGAATTGAAGCAGACAATTCAGTTGCGATAATATAAAGCGATGAAGTGTATTAATTTGTTGTGATACGTAGATACGTACTTTAAATGTGATTTAAGATGTTTGCCAGACTTTGGTTATAAATACCTCTTCCTCTACCCTTCATACCATGATTGGATACACATTTTTGTATTAATCATATGTAAAATGACAACATGAACCACAACTATTTCATACAAGACGTTAAAACATCTATATTCCTTGTTGCAGAAGCAAGCCTGGGGAACATTATTCCATTGTCTGTTAACAGCCTGTTAAGTCACGTTGAATGTAAGGACGGGTCATATTTTGTCTGGGAATGAACAATGTAGCTTTGGACACAGTCTGATTTGTGGCATCTGGGGATTGTCATTGTTTTGTATAAATGTCTGAATGTGTGTATCTTTCCTGTAAGCAGATTTCATTTTACATGGGTATCATCCAGTTTTATTAAAGCATAAACTATTTGGTTGCAGCATTTACTATCACATTTTAAATTTAAAAAATTTAAGCGATAAAGTTGTCCATGACGTTCCCCAGATGCCCCACGCCCTTGGCCACAGACGATTAGCCCTCAGCCATAAAGTAGCCAATCACGAATTACTTATGGCTGGCTGTGACATTGTGACTGGCACAAATGTGCATTAAAAAATTGATAAAAGAAAAAAAAATTTGCAAAGACTGTACGTTTACTAATTATTCACAAACACATCATGTCTGAACTATAGAAATTAGAATAACTTATAACCAAACATTCAAAATGTTGAGGCACACCTCGAAATTTATGTGACCCTTTGCCTTTCACCATCATGGTGAATGTATTCAATGAGTCTCCTTGCCTCTCACCATTGTGGTGCTTGTATTCAGATACAAGCACCCCGACGGTGAGTGGCAAGGGGACTAACCGAATACAAGCAACCAGATAGTGAGAGGCATGTGGACCCTCTACACATATTATTTATATTGTCATGATTCAAAGGTTATGTTTCTTCAACAGTGAAGCATAACGTATTATAACATGGGGGTTCCTGTTGCAAAAATGTAGAATCTTAACTACATCTTGTTGCCTGTCATGCCTTCTATCACAGGTTGAACAACATGTTTAAGACACAAGCATGGTAGTTTGTATTGCAGATTCCTTTGGGAATGAAACATGGCAAAATACCAATTAATGTAACCAAGGGTATTCTAATTTGCACCAATTATAGCGCCATTTACAATGAATCACAAAAATGGTTTTAAATATCTTTTATATGTATTGACATAGAATTTGAGTCTGCAAAAAAACAAAATGATCCCATCTGAAATGTCAATGTTGCTCCCCTCCCCCACAGATGGGTTGATGGTGAGTTACCTTTTGGGGGCTTGAATTTCCCCCTCAAAAATTTTTGGGTAAACTAGACACTTTGTCCTACTATGAATCTATTATTCTGTAGTCTCGTTAAATTAATCACCTGGTATATCTGTACGAATATGTATAGATAAGTTGCATGTGTTTTACATGCACACTTGTTGAATATGTAAATTAAAATAATTAACAAATTTTTATCAAAGTTACTTTAAATGAAATTCGCTATACATTAATTTTTATCTTCAAAGTTCTTTTCTAAACCTTTGTAAGTTTCATTATTGTCCAATTTATTTGTTTGAAATCAGGATTTTTTTATTACATTATCAAATCTCTTAAAGTAATTCTTATATTATTTTACCTGAAATGTGGTTAATTTATTTTAATTATGAACCAGTACATAATAAGTTCCTATATTTTTTCTTTAGCTGCGATTACATATAACTTTTAAATCAAAAATGTTTATTAAAGTTTACTTTCGGGAGTTTGTTTTTCTTTATTTTAAATGCAAAAAAAATAAGTATTATAAAATAATGTAAATAAAAAATTTTACCTATTTTTACAGTAATAAAAAATTTTATTTTTCATTTATGTTAATTCTTGCAACCATAGTGTCGTACACTTTCTGTGTGACAGGCTCACTAATAATCAACGATATACACAGAAACAGAGAAGCAGACACTTGAAATAGCATTTGAGAGAACTTTTCATCAAAATATATTTTTCTCCTTCAAACGTATATGCTGTAACGCGTAGTGTGAGAGGAACGTTAGCTGTACTTCATGAGACATCCAACAGTGAATATTACTTAATACTGTAAATAAATTCAAGGAGCACAACGTAGCCACGTAGTGCATGTTCCTTGGACAGTCGTGTTTTTCACACCACAGAGGTTTATCTTTGTGATGTGCTGATGCGTCTGCTAGTGCTGGTGGCGCACTAAGTCGTGGAGTGTGTCCCTTTTCAAAATAAACAATACATCCTTCTAGCAAATTGCTTCTAGTATGATTAAAGAACTATGTCATAGCCATCTGCAATCAATCGTAGGTGGCCGCCATGTGTATGGTAACAGGAAACAGTTGAAAGTTGTTTTGAGGTTAAATGACTAATAATGCTATACACATAACTTAGGCTTTGAAAAGTTTGTACACTGAAAATGTCTTCCAGTGAAAGTGATGGGGCTGGCTACAAGTGCATTGATCACTAATGCACCTAGAAAGAATAAATGAGGCATAGGAAGACCAAATTCAACGTTCTCCAAGTTCCGTGGTGAACCTTATATCAACTACGCAGTTAAACACACCCACGTCAGGCGATCCAATGTGAATGCCAGTGTTGTCGTAAATGTTTTCTGAAATTTAATTATGATGTTTGTTTATGTATTCTGTGCAAAATAAACGAATTTAAAAGCAAAACCCTTCAAGATGCTTATCTACAAGGTTTGATTGAATTAGTGCCAGTGAAACAACACAGATCAAGGAAAGGAGAAGACTCCACAGCAAGAATACACTCTGTAATATATTATGCTAAGAAAGAAGGCAAGAAAGTACAGGTATGCAAGAAAGAATTTCTTGGCATTCATGATTCAACCTTGAAATGAATGCAATGATTAAATTGTTGTTAAAGGCTGGGAAGTCACCCAAGGATGGACGAGGGACAAATGTGAACAGTAGAATTCCATGCCTCCAGAAGTTTGTGAGCAAGTTGTCCAACATATCGAATTGTTTGAGGTTAAAGAAGCACATCACTCAACCAGTCCAGTCAAGTACTTGAATGCTGCCTTTAATGTAAAGATTATGCACCGTCTACAATTCAGAAAAATATCCTAAATTGAAAGTGACTTATTGGTTTTATTACGAACAGTTTAAAGGAAACTACTTTTAGAGATTTGATAGGCTGCAAGTGGGTGTCTGCAGTAAGTATGAAGAGTTGAAAACAAAACTTAAGTAGCTCTTTAAATGACAATGCCGAAAAACAGTTGCTGCAGAATTAGCAGTGCATACGTGCAGATACAAGTATTTATAGAACGAAATGAAAGAGATTATAACAAAATGTGAAAATGAAAATAATGTAATGGGTATTGCAATGGACTTTATGCAGAATGTGCCTCTTCTTCATATTGCTGCAGAAGAAGTTTTCTACTACAGGTAGTTATGGGTTTTTGTTTTGGAATTCGTGACTTGAAAACCGGAAATGCAGATTTTCACTTTTATCATGAAGGTAAAGGGGGAAAAGGTGCAAATGAAGCATGAACTTTCCTGAACGAATAAATCAACAATAATATTCCTGATTGTGTTAAGGAGCTACATATTTTTTAAGATGGTTGTTCAGGTCAGAATAGAAACCTAACAGTTGTGCCCTTTTTGCTGATAATGGCATCTTCAAAGAGATTTGGCAAGATATATCATTATATTCCCATAAGGGGTCACTTCGTTCTGCCCTGCAGCCATGATTTTGGCTTCGTTAAGAATAAATTACATTGTGTGGATAGAATTTACGGTCCTGAAGAGTATACTAATTTTGTTGCTATTACAAGTTCCCTGTGTAAATTCACCTCAACCTTGCATACTTCCAATTTTTACATAGATTTCAAGAAGTGTTGGCCTTTGTCCTACAAAGGAATATTATTTTTATAGAATCATACAGATTTGAAGGAGATGAAGGTATCATATTAGGTCTCGAACTATTGCATGTTTGAGTATGACATTTCCACCCCAGGTGTTGTAACAACACGGAACTTAAACGGATTGATTTTGAACACCTTTAGACTCATTACAGTATCAGGGAGAATACCATCATTGCCTAGTGAAAAGGCTTACAGTGATGTGCACCCCATACCTATCAATGCAAAGAAGATGGTCAATATTAAACAACTACTACAGTATGTTTCTGATGCACACATTGATTTTTTTAGGGATATTGTTGAGTGGAAACATGTTAACATGTGTCAAGATCCTGATGCAGACAAAGCATACTAAATAATTTTTCTTGAAACATTTATTTTTATTTCATTTATGCTACTTGTGCCTATTTAGCTATTATTATTCAATGATAAATATTAGATGTGTATGTGACAGTAATGATTTGTACTGTTTATTTTGAAAAGTTAGTAATTCATTGCACAAATGTACACTAACACTATCTGAAATGTTACAAAATATGAAAATCATTGTTACGAGTTAAGTGTAACTGTACATTAGTGTATTTTCATGTGATGTTAAAGTATTATTTCCATAAAAGTAGTATATTACACTGTTTTTCCAAGTCCTCAAAACTTTGTATTTCATTACTTAACCTTCTTTCAAAAATAAATGATTCAACCACATTTGTTGTAGTATATAGTGAACACTGGAAGCTAAAAGACTTGACAAACCATAGTTTTTTCACTGACTTATTTTTTAGGTAGGTGGCTCAGGTGCAAGGAAGGGGTGGTTATGTAGGGATGATAGGAATCGCCAAAGTTTCAAATTACTGCACGCTGTGTTAGCACTGTTGTTGTTTCTTATTTTCTCTGTGTAAGAAACACATTTCTTCATATTTTGTTATGAGGGACAGTTCTGCAACTAATATTTATTTATACACAATTCACAGCCTGTGTACCCATCCATGCAGAATTTTATTTTCTGGCTGAAACAAATTCCTTTAGTTATTACAGATATTAAGTTATTCACAGAGAATTATCCTCCGAAAATGACAAATATCAGATGGAGAAATATAAACTGGCATATCTGAGATAAATGCAAACATACATAGAGAATACTGACATACACACACATGTACACGCACACACACAGAGAGTGAGTCAGTGGGTGTCGTCCAATATTTCAGACAAATGTTTGCCATATATTTTTCAGGGGAACAATTTGTACCATTTTTTATTTGCACACTACAGAAAGCTTGTGAGGCTAGAGAATGCATCAGCCTGATTGTTTGGTCTGTTTTCTTGATTTCATTAAACATGTTAGCATTTTTAAAACTAAGGCCAGCCATGATTACGATAACTTCACATATCATGTTACAAGTAATACATTTACATAAACCAGCTACACCTCAACTTGTGTGCTTCAATGACACTTATTACTATAGTTTCACATAGCATAAACATATGCGTTCATGTAAAGAAAAGCTTGTTAATGTTGAGTCTTTGCATGATACGTTAAATGTGACACTGCACCATGTGGTCTTGCAAACCAATCATAATAGAGAACAGGTTGTGTTTTCTTTGCTCTTCATTGTTATTTTAGCAATGTTGTTAGCTCACATAATTCACCTACTACATATATAATTTTCTCATGGAAAGGAGGAATAAAGGATAATAAAAGTTAGGCTAGGATTATTTTGTTTGTTAATTTATAAATATCTATTGAGTTTTTATATTGCCGTAATTTATTTTTTGTTTCTCAGATGTTTTCAAATGCTTGCATGAAATGCAGAATGTTTACAATAAAATTTGCAATTTTAGTACTTCATAAAACAGTTGAATTTTCTGGAGCAGACCAATGTTTATTACAGATAATTTATTTGCATATAGATGAAAACCATATCTGCATCTTTCAGATATATCTTCTTATTGTTTTTAAAATTTGGTAAACCACAAACGCCATACTTTTGCAATTTGTTCTTTGCCACATCAAAGTTACGACATAAATGCACCTATAATTTTCAAAGTTTTCAATATGTATACAAAAACTCTTTTTCCCCAGCATATTTTGTACAGTACACAAAGTTGATGTGCTTAAAGGAAGGATTGTAATATAGCACTTAAGACCACATTTTACAAACTCACAAAAGTGTAATATGATGCATGGCACATGTAATGTATATGTAACGTGAGTCATCGTAATCCTGGCCTAACACACACCTATTCGTAGAACTAGTTTTTCGTTCCTTTTAAAATTGGCAACAGTGTGTTGTATCCTACTCCAGGGAAAGCCTTCTTCCCTGCCCCATGTGCAAGAAAAAATTAAAGAAAAAGTTGGAAGGGAAAAGGCAGATTGATGACAACACCTCTTTGGACAAATATGTGAACTAATATGGCAGTTTTTGGGTAAAGTTGTTTGAAATGCCACAAGGTTTGCAAGTGTAGGGTTTCTGGAAACAAATTGGCAGCTCAAATTTGCCCTTAAAAAACTTTTTTTTTATGAGGAACTGTGGCAATTTTGAGAAAAATTACATTATACATCCAGTGCAAAAGTAGAAAAACAGACAATTTTAATCTGTCCAGCAACAATATATTAATTGTGCAAAATGTTATATCAGCAGGCATTTGATATTTTAATAAATTACCAGTGTATCCACAAAATCTTAGCAAAACTAACACAAAGTTGTTTAATTAATAAGCAGAAGAAAAATTTCTAGAATGTATTTTTTTAATCAATTGAAGAATTTATAAAATGAAATCCTGACTCACTCACTCACNCACTCACTCACTCACTCACTCACTCACTGTCACTTACTGGCATCAAATTTAAAAAAAAAATGGATGCTGTACCATTTTTGATTTTGTACCAGTTTTTTTGGCTCTTCAGTGTAGCTGCTTTAACAGCTTGATGAACTCGAGAACTTCTCTCTTCATCTGGATCATTTTCTTCAATGATGTTTAAAAAAATTTCAAGATTTTTTAAAGCGTTGTTGATTTTTTACCCTGGAAGGGTTTTTGTTGGTTGTTCTGGACAGCCATCATTTTGAGCATCTGTGGATGCTGATGAATTGGCCTCTTGAAGAGCAAGTAGATCTTAATTTGTCAATGGCTCTGAATGTGAAGCCATCAGATCATCAACATCTTCAGAAGTAACCTCCAGCTCCAGCTGATTCATAACTTTAACAATTTGTTCTGTTGCACTTCCTGGGGTCTCCTCAAAACCTCTGAAATTTGGCACCAGGCAAGAACACAACTTATTCCAGCAACCACTCATTGTAGATGGCTTTATTTCTTTCCGTGAGAGATAAATATTGGTGACAGCATTAAGGACGTGGTAGTTTTCCCAGAATTCTTTTTGAGTGGGTCTTCTATCACCATGTGTTGTCTTGACAGCCCTGTCGATTATTCTCCTCATGTAATATCTTTTGAAAGTTGAAATCACAGTTTGATCCATTGGCTGGATTAAACTTATGGTGTTTGGAGGCAAGAATATGACCTTTACCTCTGGACATAAATCTTGCAATGTCTGTGGATGTCCAGGTGCATTGTCCAACACTAACAGTGCCTTGAATGCCAAATTCTTTTGCATACAATAATTTTTCACTTCAGGAACAAAATTATTTACATATCAGTCCTTAAATAATGCCGAAGTAACCCAAGCTTTTGAGTTTGATTTCCATATGACTGGCAGTTTTTCTTTGGGGTTTCCTTTAAAGCCCTGGGATTCTCAGAGTGGTACACTAACAGAGGTTTTAGTTTACAATCACCTGCAGCATTACCACCAAGTAGAAGTGTCAATCTGTCTTTAGATACCTTATGTCCAGGTGCAACAGCCTCTTATTTTGCCAGGTAAGTTCTTGAAGGCATTTTTTTCCAGAATAAGCCCATCTCATCAACATTAAAAATGTGGTAAGATGAGTAATTTCCCTCGTCAACAATGTTCTCAAAATATTTTATAAAATTTTCGGCAGCTTTAGTATCCACACTGGCAGATTCCCCTGTAAATGTTATGTTGTGCAGGCCTGTCCTTGACTTAAACTTGTCAAACCAGTTTTTGCTCACTTTAAACTCTGGAGCATTAGCAGCTGACTCACCAAGCTGTTTTTTTTTCAATCTTCGTACAAACTGAGAGCTATGCCTTCAATTATTGCAAGGCTGAGGGATATTTTTCTGGTATTGATCGTCTAACCACACTTTTAAAGACCGTTCCATCACTGCACCCCGCCGTTTTTAAATTATCTTGGAAGAAAGATTTCCTGAATTTTTAACATAGTCTTTTATGTTGTCTTTACGTTTAACAATGGAACACACAGTGGATTGGCTCAAGTTGAAAGACAGTCCTATCGCTGCAAATGATTTGCCACTTTCCGATTGTGCGATAATTTCTAATTTCAATTTTACACTATTTACAACATATTTTCTTTGTTTCTTACACACTCAGTCTTCATTACTTTCTTTTTTACGTTCCTTATTCATTGCTTCGTGAAATAATTATGTATGTGCACCAATTGATTAACAACAACAAAAAATGGTTATAAAATTAACCTCAAAGGAAACTAAACACCATAATAAAAACAACGGAAGTTCTAAACAGGAACGGCATTAGTATGTAGAATTGCCATAGCGTAGTAACATGTCAGACTACATACAACTGCATATGTGTTCAATTATATCGAAAACATATTTCCATATAGCGACACTAGAAGTGTCTATGTAGTATACATCAACTTTGCCACAATATTATTTGCGAAGACCAAACCTACAGAATATAAACAATCCATATATCTTTGATGTTTACGTTTGTCGTGATGGAGGCATGCACGCAATATATTTTTTGGTTATATACAAAAGTACGAAGCAAACACGCAAATGTCGAATTTATGGTGTAAGAAGCCAATGTACAAAAGCGGGAATTGTACGAGAGTCGAATGTCCGAAAGTAAAGGACTGCCTGTACATGCCATTCTCTATATGAAAATCACTGATAACCTTTCACTCAGTTTGTTGCTTATGTTGTTTGTTCTTCCATTGTAAGTCACCATTTCAAGTGGTGACAACGTTCTTAAAATATTCACCTTTTTTCACCTATACTAATTCCTTTGTAAGTTTGAGGTGAGTGCTTGTGCTTTTAGGATAAAAAAATATGACCTTGTACTCTTCTTCTCCCTCCACACTTTCTTTGCCTGTAACAATTCCAATCCACCAGTCACTGTCATAAATAAAACACATAAACGTTCAGGTCTGGCAAAACATGTTGTGGTTTGGTGATGGGTACCTCTAAATAGTTCTGTGATAATGAGTATTGGTAGACAGCAAGATTATCTCCATCTACTCTGGAACAAAACCATGATAATGTCTTGTATTGGGAATGGTTTCAGCTTCTTGACATTGTTTTTCAAAGAACTTCTCTTCAAAAATATGACTGACTGTCGTGGGCTCAGGAGCAGGTAACAGAGGCTGAGAATTTGCGGTAACACGTTAAGAGGGTTGGTTTTAGGAAAAATTTAATAATAAGGGTGCCCGAATTGCTGCTCTTGGACTCACCCCACGCAGAATGATGTTATATTGTTGCGCGAGTATTCCTATCTGCCTGCCTTGTGAGGATGTAGGCCTCCTCATACGCCGCTAATTTCTGTTTGAGATTGTTACAGCTATCTCACGCCCATAAAAATTACGTGCCCAACAATCACGTCATTTGTTAGGTGCATTGGTTCAGTGGGTAGATGACCAAAAATTTAATGGCAGTGAAGCGGCCAGCAGTATAATGAAACACCATTTGTAATATAGGTTCTTTTACTTACTGTAATAACCCTCCTGGGAGGCACTTAAATGTTTCCCAATGGCTACAATGCATTGGCAACTGATGCGTTAGAAAAAAAAGCGTGGACGATAGACCAATTACATGTTGAATACGGTCCCAGCGCTTTTGAGCTGGCGGGACGTTGGGGTGGTGCTGCCTCTGGGTGACGAAAATCAAATTAAGGTTCCATAATAAAGAATTATTATTGAAGCTACATGGTGATTGATGCAAAAATGGTGAAGGCCCAGAGGCACGCAACACGTGACCACCCCCAGCTGCACTAAACAACCAACTGAAGAAAATGTCATAGCCCCGCCAAGAGCTCAGCCCAAAAACGTGCGAGAGAGACACAAATATTCAAAACGTTAATAAGAAAAGTAGTAAGTACACTAATATAACATGGCCCTCAATTATAAAATATATAAGGACTTATTAATTGATTTACATAAACAGATTGTAGAAAAATGAAAAATATTTTGGCACTACATTTACTGTGCAACATAATTTAGAAATGCTTCGGAGCTATCTTTTCCAGTCCGTTGCTTTATTCATTGGGTTAGAGACACAATTAACACTGCAATAAAGAATTTACAAAATAATAATACTCTCAGATTTTTAATATAGTAAGGTGGCATCGGGTGACTTGAGCTGGGCGATTTCACTTTCACCCCAAGGACCCCAGGGGGAGGGGGTGTGTCGGTTGCCATGCCTGAATGACTATAAAACATTGTAAACTCTACCAAAGTTATTCAGATTGAATTTGAGTGTGATCAGGTATTAAGAAAAATTGCTTGATGTTAGGCCGCACTCACACTGCCAACACATTAACACACGAGGGTGTAACACATGTAAAGGGGGCACACAAAGGGGGTTGCTGGAACTTTGGAGCCATTGGGGCCCGTTCGCTGCATTCATTTCCCCAGTGGCATCTTTGGGGGTGGGGGGATGTTTGGTGATAGTGGTCGGCCAAAATTATTATTCCTTCAAAAGTAGCCTCTTGTGGACATTAAGTGGGACAGTCACCTGACTTCGGCAGTGCCTTGGGCGTCATGCAGGTAAGGTGCACTCCTAGTACACCACGTCGGGGCAAGAGTCATGGATCCCCCCAGTAGAGGGCACATCACAGCTGTGCAGGTGCAGCAGGACAAATAGGCTAAGCGAGGAGGGATGTGGCACGGGTTAAACAATATCTTTTGATGGCACAAAGAAAAATGTTATTCCAGAAATTTTGCTTCAACGAAATTTGATCATTTCTTGTGGCGATACAGTATTGTTTTCAGTGGTTCTTTGTAAACTAGCCTTTCTCACAAGACGTTTAACTGTACCTCCGGCACCATCACACGGACTTTTGCCATGTGATGTGGCAAAAAAATACCATTCAGCGGACAGACTGAAATCATCTTTGTGCTTAGCCAGGTCAACAAAGTTTTTTTGTTTTTGTATTGAGCAGCTGATCCATTACTAAAATAATACACTTTTGTCCATTTGGGAAATCTGCCTTTTAAATGTTGAAGCAGAACTTTCTGAACGGTGTGAACAGCTAGTATTGTGTGTCAAATAGTCACCGACATCGCAAAAGGTTTCACACTTTGTAGAATCACTTTCTTTGTAATATGCAACAAATGGGTGTAAAGTGGCTTGTGTGTTAACCCAATGAAATGCCTGTACTTTATCTTGCATCATGAAAGTATAGTTTTCTGAAAAATCTTCCAAAATTATGCACTCAGCAAAAGTAATATCTTCTTTTTTTATTTTTAGAATTTCAGACTGACGTTTTGCAATAAAGCGATGCGTTTTTAATTTTATGAGCTGTTCCTTTAGATCAATCAAAACCTCTTCCATATTTTTTATTAAGGTGGCAAGTTCACAGTGGTCAGTTGACAACTATAGTTTCTACTTATTTCACTCTGTAGCTCATCTTCCTCACAGATTATTCTATCCAGTACATCAACTCCACAACATTTATGACATTGTGAAAGCATACAACTTTCATTTAAATCATCTCAAACAATAATTTTCATTAAATCTTTGTATGACATTTTACTCACTATAGCTGCCAATATCAATTTCACATTTCACATTTTGGTGCTGTAGGCACACACATATAAAATGTATGACACTGGCACCAGCTAGCACGCAACACTTAGGCCTTAATGAAGTAAACTTTGAAAACCTTATCTTTATACATGGATGAGTGAGTTTCTTTGAATTTTCAAGTAAACATAATTTCAATTGAAGATTACTAAATATTTTTGTTCTTTTGTCTTTGCTCCACTTAGAGATCTAACTGTTACACAGTCCTTTAAACCAGGTATGATTCTGCTTACATCATCACTCTTGTAAAAATCTGTTACAACTTTAATGATTTTGTTGCTTAAGCAATTTCCACTTTTTTTGCTATCAACATTTGGTAGCACACCATGTTTTGCCTTTAAAGTTCTTGCATTTCTTACTAAATATTCACCAAATTTAAACTCATCTTTGGTTTTAGAAATGCTCCATCATTTTGGCACCAAACTTAAAATTTTGTCTTTATCATCAGATGTGATAGCATGTGCGAATTTCTCCTTTAACGCTTTTATTAATTCAAGGTAATCTAAATTGTTATTTGAAGTAATTTATTCATTATTAGTAGCATCATTGGAAAGTGAGATACTTGTTTGTAATTTTCTTCTAATTTTACATGATAGGTTATCAATCTTTTGCTCCATTCTTTGTCATCTTTTACACTGAGGAAACCTTTGTAAACGAATAGGAGATTTATCCAGAGAAGCTCATGTGTCACCCTAATGTAAATGACATTCAGAATGAAGTGAAATTATATAATGCACAACAGATTAAATTAAAAAATAGATTTTTAAATTTTTTTTCAGATGTTTATGTTCTGAACAGGGGAATAAATAACAGAATGGGACAACTTGTTCCCTATAGTTATTTATAAAGAGTATCTTTTAAAAATCTCAAATTTTTATTTTAACCCCTACATATAATTTTTTTAGCTTCAAATACAGCAAATTTTCATTATTTTTTTTCTAGGAAGGAAGTCTTCAACCCAGATAACTTTGATGTTGCACACTGTTCTACAAGTAGAAACTAAGGACACATAATATCAGATCTTTAAATGCAACTTAGGTGAAGCAGGGTGGGGTATAAAGTGGGGTAAAACAGTCATCTGAATGCTGAAAGCAGATGGGTGCCATCTTGAAAATATTAAATTTATTTTATAATATAAATATACAATGTAATATTATCTTATATAAACTTTTAAATGACACTAAAAACTCCACAATATGTTATATTAAGTTATGGCTAGTTGCGTAAATATCCTAAATGTATGAAATTTGCTCACAATGTGTATGAAAAATGGCTGCCATCATCGACTTGTTGTAGGTAGAAATCTAAATTAATGTTTTTCTTCCACCTTGAGGATAGGGTAACATAGAAACAAATTTTTATCTAAATCCAAAATGGTGCAGCTTCAGCCCCTTGATGATTTCACCCCACTATCACACTCTCTCTCTCATTCATAGCCCAATCCACTAGATGCAAAAGTATGAACATGTAGGGGTGGCTTCTTTTTGGGTGCAGGCATCCACTAAGAAAGGATTTTTAAAATTTTTACCCTTAAAAGGGTGAAAATGTATTTTCCAGGATTCTTCAGTAACCTATTAATCCAAAGATAATGTTATGTTCTTCTTGGCTTTAAAATGTTGGATATATAAATATCTAAAAAAACTATTTTCAATAGTTTTCTAAGCTCAAATCCTTAAAAAGGTGAAAAGCGTTTTAATATGTTTTTGATGTTTTGCTTATATTACATTGTTTCCGTGCTTGTAACCTTGAAATGAACATCTTTGTAAAGTACAAAAATGTTTTGAATATAAAATAAATTTTTGTCTTACTGAGAAAAAATGATTTTCCTTGCATTTGCAAGATAAATTTTTCAGAATTGAGCACGATAAATAATTTAATAACTCTTTTTTGTAGATTATGTGGTCAGTGAAATATGTCAGGCTATGTTCTGGTCCTTATGAGTTTTTATACAAGTGTTTAAATCACATTTTATACTGCAGTAATTTATTATTAATTCCATACTTCATTTTCAATGGAGAATGAATAAGGATATAGTCAGTCAATCCTATAAGTTTGCTCATCACCTAGAGAACTGTCAAAGTCACATTTTATAACAATGGTGAGGATGTTTGTTTATATTTGATTTCCCAACAAATCTCAGCGTTTGTATTCTAAAATAATATTTAACATAACTTGAATATTTTCCAGTAGCATTACAGCTAGAAATACCTAGAAGACAAAAATCAAAAAAGGTCCTTGTGTAAAGGAAAATAGTAGCTGCATTGTGTAGTATTCGTGGGCGAAGCTGTGAGCAGAAAGCTAGTTACCTTATTTGTCTCGTACGTGTGTTTTCTAACATATATTATGTAAAACTTGAGAATAGTTTAATAGTTTTAACTGTTATAACAATGTACATATTATTGTTATTAACTTGTTGTATATCTTTGTGTGTGTGTGTGTGTGCGCACCCACACACACACACAGGATGATTCTAAAATCATGGGACAAACATTGAGGGGTGGTAGAGCTCACTAAAACAAACAATTATTATATAGGAATATATGGGTGGAAGTGACGCGTTGAGGCACAAACACAAAAACATAACACATTAACGGAAACATAAAATGTTCCATTAGCAGCATACTTAACAAGTTATTCCGTACAGAAAATGTTAAAACAGTTGCTGGAAATGCATCCACCAACAGTCACGCATGCTTGGCGACCTCTACATATGGCGTGATTGGCTGACAATGGTGGCGTGCGTGAAATACCCGGCGTATTTGAATCTGTTTGCCAATCACTCCACCGACGCTACCAAGCTTGCATTACTGTCAGTGGTAGCAATTTTGAGCAATTATTATAAACATTGCTGTAAAAAGGCATTTAGCGGCGACGTTGTGAATAAACAATGTGTTGCGTTTAATGTGTTATGTTTTTGTGTTTGTGCCTCAACGCGTCACTCCCGCCCATATATTCCTATACAGTAATTGTTTGTGTTAGTGAGCTCTACCACCCCCTCAATGTTTGTCCCATGAATTTAGAATCATCCTGTGTATATATATATATGATTGTATGTATGTATGTTACAAACTTCTTTGACAAGCTAACTCTTTATCTAAGGGATTCTGCCTTTACAGGAACGAGTGAGTAATGTTTAATAAATAAATCAATAGAAAAATTCTAAGTTCATGGTCATTGTTCTGTACATTGGCATCTTGTGTATCTGAAATCTGAAAAGGAAGCTAAGAGAAAGGCTAGTCTGAGCATGTTTTCCTCTATCCCACTCCCCGCAAAACACCAAGCAGATTCTAGGTTGTATGCCTGCCTGAGCAGGCATATCAGTGTGAAAACAAGAGAGGCACAAGTAATAGATNTGGCATCCTGCACCATGCTTACATGTAGTGAAAGTTTACGTATGGCTTGCACCTTTCAATTTATAATTTTGAACTTTTTTTTCCCCCAGGGAACACCAGGCATCTCGGCATCTTATAATGCTATACTGCTGGTGTGCAACATATTCCATACTTCTGTAACAAAGCATCTGTAGTCATTCAATACATAATACAATGTTTATAGCAGTCACAATGGGCTACAATTTATTCGGTGTGTCTTGATACTCCTTTAATTTTAAACACAATTTATTCTCAGTTTCTCATTTTTGTTTTGGGAAACATTGTTATAGTATCTCTCGTAACGTACACAGAATGCTTATTGTGCTGCTATGTAGTATTTTCCACAAATGAGAGCAACTAGTGGCAATGAATCAAACTCGCAGGCAACAACATGCCACATAGGAGTCTCGGGCTTCTTGTGTTTCCTCCTCTGCAGAGGCAGCTGTTCTGTTTGCATCCTCCAGTCCTATAGTTTCCTTGAAAAGTTGATGAAAGTGTTCGTAAAAATACAACGTTTCTTAATCATTTCAATATGCTCTCTACATAATTTTCAGTTAAGAATTTTTTATATTTATTTTATTTCCGTTTTTTTAGCAAATGTTACGTATTTTAAAATGGTAAAAATGTGTGGATGGTAAACAAAGTTGGAAGTTGTGTTTGTTATTAGCAGTTGAAAATGTAACCAGAGGCCAGCAGTAGCAAGACTGTTGGAACAACTGAATACAAAATATGTGACCTTCTGGAGTGGAAATTTGCACTACGAACATTCAAAGAGAATAAGACAGTAATTTGTAGTGGCAAGCCAACACCTGTAATGAACGTAAATACTGTACATCTACAAAAAAACTGCGAACGACACTTAAACTGCCAAATGTTTGACGATAACAAGTGACTAACTAGTTGTCTGTGTGTTCAAAAACTGTACTGCTGGCCATGCATGCTTTTCTCAAATGAGAAATCAGTTAGAAATTGCCATGGTTACAGTGATATTAGTAATATTCATAAAACAGTTAATAAACATAGCTTATCTCAGAGTCATCTCAAAGTTATTATTCAGGAAAAAACTTTTGGGAAAATGGTAATTGATTATTTATTAAACACGCAGAAGAAAGTACGTGATTCATAGCACAACGAAATGGTAAGAAAAAACAGGGAAATATTGAAACAGCTCATTGACGCTGTTTGTTTTTTAACAAAGCAGTAGTTGGCATTCAGAGTACACAATGAATCGTCTGATTCCAGCAATAAAGGATATAATGTCGAGTTAGTCAGTTTGTTATCTCAGTATAATGAAAAACTAAAGAACTTTTCAGAAACTGCAACCGTGTTTATAGGCTTATCTAACTTATATAGAATTACATAATCAAATCTCAATCTAATGTTGTCAAAGCAGAAATTATGAAATAAATTAAGGCATCAAAATTTGTTCCCATTAGTTTGGATGATTCAAATGGCGTTAGTAATTTCTCTCAGTTGGCGATTGTGTTGCGTTACATGTCCAATTGCTAAGTGCGAGAGAGATTCCTGGGCTTCCTAGACATTTCAATAATCGTTCAGCTGGTTCAATGTACAATATTGTTGAGAAACTTGTGTACGATTTTGAATGTGAACACAAACTTGTGGCTTAGAGTTATGATGGAGTTACTGTCATGGCTGGGCACATAAATGGATTACAAACCAAAGTTAGAAAAAATTTTCCTCTTGCCATATTTATTCATTGTTTTGCACACAGACTGAATCTGATACTGTCGGAAGCAACTTGTTACATTAAAGAACGCATCATTTTTTTTTAACACTCAGTGGGATCCCTTCATTTTTTTCACAGTCCATGGTTGAAAATTAAGTAAAAAAAAACTACCACATGTTTCACAAACTAAGTGGCTGTACAGTTCTCACATAGTGCAATGCATGTTTGAAATTAGGAAAGAACTCACTTCTTTGTCTACGAAAATGGCCAGCCTTGACAAGAACTGGGATCTTGAAACATTTACTGCCTTCTGAGGATTTTTGAAATGTT
Organism: Clitarchus hookeri; assembly: GCA_002778355.1. Taxonomy (NCBI): domain Eukaryota; kingdom Metazoa; phylum Arthropoda; class Insecta; order Phasmatodea; family Phasmatidae; genus Clitarchus; species Clitarchus hookeri. The sequence continues at coordinate 760,865 of NQII01000040.1, forward strand.
TGGAAGAGTTTTCTTTTACATGTATTTTCTGATATTTTCCTGTTCTCACACCATTTGTATGAAATATTACAAACAAAGGCCAACAACAATGGCTACTGTGCCAGGAAAGTCGAAGAGCTTAGTCATATACTTCAAAATAAACTGGCTGATTTTGAGTGCTTATGGAACAGGACACAGGCAGATGCGGAAGTCGGTGAACCACAAGCAAAGCAGAAAAAAAGTGTGGACAATCTAGATGAAGAGACGCATTACAGGCTATTATACTACGAGATCATAGACACAATTCTGCAGCGATTGACTGATAGATTCAGCAACCTGGAATCCCTCCATTTTTGGAACTACTCAACCCAAAGAATTTTCAAGCAAATGAACAAAGTTTTCTGGAAATTGCATTTGAATCATTCAAAGAAAATTACAGTTATATTTTTGATTTAGTTACCCTAAGGTCACAGTTGGTTGTTACCTACAGGTCACAGGAAATGAATTACAACACAATAAACAAACTTCTTAATTTCTTTTTACTGAATGACTTGTGTGATATGTTTGTTATTAACAGTTCCAGTGACAAGTGCATCTGTAGAATGTTCTTTTTCGACCTTGTAAAGGATAAAAACTATGCATGGAATTCACAAGAAAGACTTGTGCAATTGTCCAGCCAGCATTACTGTGTAGTTTGCAGCAAAATGGATTGTTCTATGACTCGGTGATAGAAGATTTTGCTAAGAAAAATAGGCAAATTTAACTTTTCTTTAAACAAAATTATTTGCATCTTGTAAACATTTTACAATGTATTTCTGAATGTTTATTTGAATTTTTTTTCATGTTTGAATTAGCGTAATATTGATTTTTAATTATTACTGTAAAAGTATCTATGAAAGTTTGAAATAATATTTGTGATTGTATTATTGAAATTTTATCAACCATTTAATGTATTGTAAAGGGTTTAGTGTAACATATTTTAATGGTATACAACTAAATGATATCTAAAATAATCACAAATGTGGGGCTATTACATTGTTTATCCTGTAGAAAAAATCAAGACATGCCACTGGTTCATGTACATGCTATTTCTGTACTTAACTTTAACAGATCCATGTTGAAAATTACATTTAGAAGGTAAGTATAAACATAAAAGTTCAAGTATTCTGTGGTACACACACATGAACATTTAAAAAAGTCCAACAGAAACACTAATTCGACCCCTATGTGACCGTAGCAGTGATTATGGGCGAGGTGACAAACAATATTGCTTTAACCCATTCAGCACAGTTGTGCTTCTTGAAGTCAGTTGCAACATACTGTGTGATAGTTGGTGACAGCATTAGCCATTCACAAATAAGGGTGCCGAAACTTCAACAAATCAGATTTCTCACAAGAAATATTTTCAAAACAATGGTCACTGATTCCTTGGGTACCTTGTCAACTATAATTATCCTTCATGTGAAATATGTCCTTGATCATGGACATGGGACTGAAGGGGTTAAACAATGTACCATTTTTTGTCTTGACTTCCATATTTTACATATTCAGTGCTGTGTCATTATTTTTCATGCAATGATATAAATCAATTTGTTTGCGTTATGCCCAGTAAATGTGTGAACTTCACAGTATTTCTAGAGAAATGAGTAATATGATTGGCAAAGTTGATTCGGATCAGTAAAATATAATGAATCAACATAAAAAATAACTTTGCTGGCTATATTGGTTTTCTGTGACTTGTAAATTTAAATGAATTGATGTACAGGTAGTATTTTATGATAGTTACAGTTGTTGATACGAGCCAGGAATTATACACTGAAGAGCCAAAAAAACTGGTACACCTGCCTAATATTGTGTAGGGCCCCCGCAAGTACGCAGAAGTACCGCAAGACAACATGGTATGGACTCAACTAATGTCTGAACGTATGCAGGAGGCAATTCACACCATGAATCCTGCAGGGCAGTCCACAAATCTATAGGAGTGCGAGGCAGTGGAGATATCTTCTGAACGGCATGTTGCAAGGCATCCCATATATGCTCAATAATGTTCATGTCTGGTGATTTAGGTGGCCTATATAAGTGTCTAAAGTCAGAAGAGTATTCCTGGAGCCACTCGGTAGCAACTATCGACGTGTGGGGTGTCGCATTGTCCTTCTGGAATTGTCCACGTCCGTCGGAATGCACAATGGACATGAATGGGTGCAGGTGATCGGACAGGATGCTTACGTTTCTGTCACCTGTCAGAGTCGTATCTAGACGTATCAGGGGTCCCATTTCACGCCAACTGCACACGCCTTATACCATGACAGAGCCTCCACCAGCTTGAACACCCCTGTTGACATGTAGGGTCCATGGATTCATGAGGATGTCTCCGTACCCGTACACGTCCATCCGCCCGATACAATTTGAAACGAGACTCATCAGACCAGGCAACGTGTTTCCAGTCATCAACAGTCCAATGGTGGTGTTGGCGGGCCCAGGCTAGGCATAAAGCTTTGTGTCGTGCAGTCAACAACGGTAAACGAGTGGCCCTTCTGTTCTGAAAGCCCATATTAATGATGGTCCATTGAATAGTTCGCACGCTGGCACTTGTTGATGCCCCAGCATTGAAATCTGCGCCAATTTGAGAAAGGGTTGCACGTCTGTCACGTTTAATGATTCTCGTCAGTCGTCGTTTGTCCCGTTCGTTCATGATCTTTTTCCAGCCGCAGCGTTCTCGAAGATTTGATGTTTTACCAGATTCCCGATATTCACAGTACACTCGTGAAATGGTCGTACGCGAAAATCCAAATTGTATCGCTACCTCGGAGATGCTATATCCCATCTCTCGCGCGCCGAATATAACACCATGTTCAAACTCACTTAAATCTTGATAACCTGCCATTGTAGCAGCAGTAACCGATCTAGCAACTTTGCCACATGCTTGTTGTCTTATATAGGCGCTGCCGACCGCATCGCGTTACTCTGATTGGTTCCATACCTCTGTTATTTGCATACACATGCCTATACCAGTTTTTTTTACTCTCCAGTGTATTTCCATGTATGGCAGGAAATTGGCAGACTGAACACACATCATGTTCATAACATTTTAGAAAACATTTCCATGATACACCTCTGTTTTCGTATGTATTCCTGCATAACTAGAATAAGCATCTAATTACTTGCTTTCTGATTGTGTAAATGTGTGTATGTGAGTGTATGCTACAGAGAGAGATACTGCACTAGAGAGGTAAAGAAATCCAATAACTTTCATCCATTTCACTATGTCTTATCATAAGTGGGAAAGGGGGAAAAAATGGAAGATAAACCTTATTTCCTTGCAGGGAATTGTGGAAGTATCAATAGTGTAGACTGTGCAGCACCCAGAAGATAGGCTGTCAATTATCTGCCCAAGGAGTATACCTTCAACATAAAGATTTTAATTTGCATTGTTTACTGTGCTCATAATTACTTGCTGTCCATTTCATCTTAAGTTGTATTTTACATGTAGCTACTTTGTTATTATAAAGTTTCATTGTGTGTGCTGCTCAATTAGACATTTGCTGGTTTAACAGTTTTCAGCTTCAAATTCATAAAATTCTTGTAAGAAGTGTTTGCCCATCTCCTTCCATTTTGTAGGGGAACTTGAGCTTACGAAAAGGAGTCAGATTTATTTCATACATGGTAGGACAAACATTTTTTAGGTTATATCTTCACTTGCTTTTTGAATTCTTATCACGTGTTCAGAGTTAACATGCAAACATTAGTGTTTAAAGCACATGAACTTTTGAAAGTTTTATATACAGTAAGAAGTATAAGAACTATTGAATTTCTTTTCAGTTAGGAGTTTCTTGTAAAATTAATTTTGAAAGACTTCTTTTATACTCGTAAATAAATACATTCATTAATCATTTCATGTACATTTTTTGTGTGGGTTAGAATCCAGTTGGCAGTAGGACCATGAGAGACTGAACCAGTATCTTAGACTTTCGTGGAGTGGGGAGGGAATCGGCCTTGGCCTACGTCAAGGAATTATTCTGGCATTCACCTTTAGTAATTATGGAAAACCAAAATCAGAATGGCCAGACTGGGAATTGAACCTGGATCCTCTGGATGAAAATCGTGCATTGCTACCTCACTTAGTTGATATATTATGTCAAAGTTTTCATCTAAAGTCATGGGTTGTAGATGTTCTTTGATCATGAGTTGCAGGAATTCACCACTTGTACTTTGTTGAATTCCTATGAGGTAATACAGGCCACAGTGGTGTAGTGGTTAGACTGCTTGCCTCCTACCAAGGTGAACCAGGTTTGATTTGTGGCGGGGTTGCTCTCTGATTTTAACACTGGGAAACATGCCGGACGATGCTGCTGGTTGCCGGGTTTTCTCTGAGATATCCCGTTTCCCCTGCCCTTTCATTCTGGTGCTGCCCCATACTCACCTTGTTTCATCCTCATCAGCTCTCAAGACCTTGATGTTAAGAGCCGCCCAAATCTCTTCATTCTTTGTTCATACTCATCTCGCATTACCCTCATCAGCTCTCAAGACCTCGAAGTTAAGAGCCATCTAAACATCTCCACTCTCTTTCACTCCTAAGGTATAAATCATTTTTTAAGGGCCTATCTGTTAAGAGTTTTAATTCAGATTACTTGAATTATAAAATATTGCCCTAGTCTGAGAGAAAATTTTCATTCCCTTTACTATTTTCATTCTTGTTCTTGCTTCCCTTATCTTCCTTTTCCATTTGAAGTTTTAATTTGTTTATTATTTATAGCTATTAATAAATATTTTAGTACTGTTCAAGTATAAACTCTCTTCATATATTGTAGAAATATTCCTGCAACATGTTGTGAATATGAAATTTAATATTATTATTGTGTTTTTGTTTACAGACTCAACAGATGTGCCGAGTGGTAAAGTTTTAATATATGTTTTTATTTTTTTTATTTTTTTAGTTTGTCCATATGGAATCCGTCTTTCACAACGAGTGGATGGGAAGGTTCTTATTACATTTAATGCAAGAAATGAACATGACCGTTGCAAATTTGCAGAGGACTTACGGGAATCTACAAGTGAGATGGATGAAATGGAAAATTTGCGAATTGATGCAGAATTGGAACGTCAAAAAAGTAGTAGAGGGTGTCGGGGAAGTACAGAAAATCGTGATAGTGGTGTGGCTGATGTAGAAGTTTGTCCTTGCATTCAGTCAAGCTTTGGACATGGAACAGATAGTTACCAAGATTTAGAGACTGAACATCACTCCACAGAAACTGTACTTAAAAGATCAGCATTGAGTAATTCTCTTCTTGATATTCATGAACAGTGTAAGTAACCTGTAACGTATTTTTACATGTATTTTGCTGCTAATAGTAAATTTATACCTCCATCCATTTTCAGTTATATATTATCATAAAAACAAACTATAATACTTACTTGTTAAGAAACTGTATGTAATGTGTTATAGTTATCAGTGGAGCCTGGATTTGTATGTAATTATGTATTTTTCCTGTCATATTTAGGTTCGTGAAAAATAATGTTGACAATTTACACAAACTAGGACTCATTTATTAAAGTTTCATAGCAAATATTTTTACATATTTGACTCATTCCTACATATTGTTACAAATTTTAGCCAGGTTCTTTAAGGGATGGAGGTCTTAACACATTCAATCCATTACCCGGTCAGCCCTGTGTATTGCTGACCCAGCAGTTCAAAGAATATCAGCTATATTTTACAACATAAAACTAAAACTGTTATTTTATACAAACTAAGAGAGATGGGATCATGGAAATTATACAGCTTACTAAACACTCACTCTAGTACTGATTTACTGTGTGTACCATGTATCACACAAGCCTGGGTGTAATGGAATGCCACACATTTTACAAAACCATAGTGTTTCACTAACTTTACAGATTTTCAAGCATACTCTCTATCTTCTTGTAAGTGTATTATCAGTTTCAGTTGCAGGGAAATGCAACAAAACATGTTCTATTCTTTTTTCATCAAGTCTGTATGGTGAGTCCTTAGCTGGAGCTCGTCGGGGGTATTGCCAACCTGAAAGAACTTGAAATACTGCATGATGTTGAAGCAGGTTGAGGAACTTAAGGAACATCATCTTGCTGAATGAGTTGCCTGTATACAGATTGCATGCACTGAAGGAAAGTCAATTTAGATGGATTTCACTTGCAAAACAGCACAAATGAATTGGGAAGCATACACTGCAATATGCGGAAGAAGAATTTTTTAGGCCAAGTAGTAGTTTTCTGATGAAAGGATAAAGAGCTAGGTACTGATCAGTATTGTCTACACTATGCATGTATTTATTATAGTCAACAATGCACTCTGGCTTCTTTTTTATGCTTCTGTATTTATTACAACCTCCTTCATATCTGTAGGATGTATTGTGGGCATCATATTTATTACCCTTTTATCACACCACGCCATCAGAAATATAGGTCCTTCTCTCGTGAATGTAATTTCCTAACTTTGAAGGGAAGACTACTGTTTCTTGAATTCTTTGGGCATCCCTCTATTTTTTTTTTATTGTACCACATGTTGAGGTTTGCTTTGCATGAAAATCCTTCAATAATTTGGTGCTCTTGTAATAGTTGTCTATGAAGACTTGATACCCTTGGTGTAAGCAAGCCTGTAGTAACTTTAGAACTATTTCTTCCAGTTCCATTCCACTGCCGTCATAAATCAATAATTTGCATATGTAGCCTGATGATGATTCACATGCCATTCTTACCATTATACCATACTTAACTATTTTTCCTGGGTTATAAACCTTGAATCATAATCGACCTCTCCGTGCCAACATTCCCTCGTCCAAAGCCAGCTGTTGTGACAGAGTGCAAATCTCTGAATATTTGTCACAGAGCATTTCTATGATAGGTAGAGAATTATTTTTATTCAAACTACTGTCACTAAAATGTAAAAATACCAAAATTGCTTCAAAGCGATTGCGAGGGAGGTGGAGAGCTCTCTCTTAAACAGCATTCTTGAAAATGTTACCCTTGTCAACTTGTGCACTACCGAACGATATGCCAGGTGAAATAAGGGTACCTTGGAGTCCCAATCCTTCTGGTTGTCTTCCACAAAGATTGACAGATACTGTTCCAGGGTACGAGTTAACCTCTCAACCATTCCAGCCTGCTGAGGGTGTAGTCCCGTGTTACAAGTTTTCTTCATTCCTAAAATCCTTGTTACCTCGTGGAAAAGAGTGGATTCAAAATTTTGCTCTTTATCTGAATGAAGCTAGTGTGGTGCTCCAAACCTGAAGAAAATATGCTTACAAGTGCATCTACTACAATGCTGGCCTTTTGGTTTGGAACTAGTATAGCTTCAGGCCACTTGGTGGAATAGTCTTTGACAACCACAAGGTACCAATTTTCCCTCTCAGTGACTGGTAATGGTCTGAGAATGTCCACTGCCATCCTCTCAAATATGAAGGGGACCTCATCTCTTAATCCTCTGACCTTTCTATGCAGTACAGACATTACACAGACAGCATCACTTCTTAACATCCTCCTGGCAGTAATATCAATAGACCTCTGTTGAGGGTCTTATCTATTACAAATTGTCCACTTTCTGCTTCTAGCACATCTGGGATTCTGCACTCTGGTAGGACCAATTGTAAGTGTACGTGTTTCCCATCATTGCTTTCCCAGTTCTTATAAAACACACCATTCTTCAGTACAAGGTAATTCCTCTGTGCCCAGTATGCCTTGACTGTCGGCCCCAGACTCAGTATCTCCTCCCACCTTGGTCAATATCCAGCTTCTTTCCTTTTCCTCTCTAATATTGGATGCAGGGTGGGGTCACTTGCTGATATTTCTGAATGCTCTTATCATCCCATGCAGGTGCCCCATTGCATAATGCAGAACCTTGAATACTTGTCCCCCTTGCCTTCAATGATATACCACCCATTTCCTCCTGGCATTCACAGTGACAACAGTTTGCATGATCTCCTGGAAAGTGCATCTGCATTGCTATGAAGGCACCCACACCTGTGTTGTATTTCAAAGTCATATTCTTGCGGCTGCTGTATCAACCAGGCTATTTAATATTCAGGGTTCTTGAAATTTAGTAGCCAGCGTAATGAAACATTATCAGTTCTCAGGATAAAGTGTCTGCAATAAAAGTAGGGGTAAAAGTGTGCAATTGCCTTAACCTCAGCAAGAAGCTCCCTGAATGTCACTCAATATTTTTTCTCAAGCTTGTGCAATACCTTACTGAAGTATTCCAGTGTTCTCTCCTGTCCATCCTGAATCTGAGATAACACAGCCCTGATGCCTAAATCATTAGCATCAGTATCCAGAAAGCATCCCTGTTCCTCTGTAATAGTTCTGAGACAGCCTTCTCTTGTCGCCAGTTGAGGTTTTCTCTTCTTGTTAGCAGTTCACCCAGGGCATCTGGTAGTGGACATTCAGTATTTCTTTTTGTAATTAGAGCTTTAGGAACATTTGGAATTACTGTGAGACCTGCTTGCAAACCCTTATTGTTGCTTCTCCCTCCACCCCCCCCCCCCCNACGTTCAAGACAAGCAGCATCATCAGTTAATTAATCATCTTTATGGGCAAACTGTCCGAGTTTGAAGAAACCAAAGTAATTGCTACAATGACACCATCTGGTAGAATGCCATCTTTATGGCCCAGCTTGATTATGCCTAAATGTCTATAACAATTTTTCCCTGGCATCTGCCTGGAATGATAATTTCACTAGAAGTAGGAAGCACATTGGACTGACTACACACTACTGGGCAGCTGAGTGGCAAAGATAGATCTCATCATGTTGACACCTAAACTCAGCATTACCTGCCCGTAGTACCCCCAATTGAATGTTGATACAGCATCCCAACTTTTTTACACATTATGTCCCAAAAGGAACGACCATCTGGTATGAAACATCATTAAGGCTTCCGTCTACCAATATGGCATCCCAGTCCTGTTTCATTGAATGCACCTGCAAGAACATTGACCCCTTTTGTTCAGCAATCACTGACATTTGCCACTAAAGATCAGTGTTTACAAGTTTCCCAAAGATGTTACACACTCACCTGCCCATTTCTGTCTGCTTTCTAATTGCTACTGCTGTTGAGGGCAGTTGGCTCTCAGGTGCTCTGGCTGTCCACATGACCAACACTCAGGACTTTAGGATGTGGGACAGCAAGACTCTTTCTTTAGCACACGGGTCTCGGTTTTAAGAGTCGCCCATATATCTTCTCACACTCACTCTGTATTGACAATGACGTTGATGAAGAAGCAGACTGCGATGACATTATGAGACTCCTCAGGACACCAGAGACAGTTGGGATACCTGTACAATGTCTTGCCACAACTCCTGCAGTAGTTCCCCTTGTCGCTGGGTGCGGCTTCATAGTAGTGCTTGGTGAGTGTGTGTCATGGGTATCTTGTCACTGAAACGCAGCTTCAAGGCCAACACCTGTGTGGAGTACTCCGGTTAATGTATTTCTGGCAGGGACTGCAGTATGCTCAGTGTAGGTTCTTTAATTTACCATTTACACATTCCTCGCAGAATTAAACTTGATAAGTTTTTATTTCCTGCCTGTACCTTTAACTATATTTTGACTGGCAAATTTTTTTCATTTCAGAATAGCTTAAGCGGCCTAACCTTCTATGCCGTAACTTACTTTTACCTTCTTCACTCTCTGCTTCAGTCACGCAACTTTCAGCTGAGTTAACATGAATTTCTGGCTTATACATATTATTTGGGGTGCCATTAGATCTTAATTCAGATCAGGGACAAAATTTTGTAGCTGCTCTGTTCCAGGATGTAATGAAGATTCTGGAGATGAAGACTAGTATTACAGTAATACACATTCAATCTAATGCAATGATAGTGAGACTTAACAATACTTTTGAGCAGTATCTGTTGATCTTCATGGCAGTAAATCAGGACTGAGACTCAAAGATGCCATTGTTTCTCCTTGCTTACCACTCAGCAGTTCTGTAATTTACAAGGATAACGACATCAAGGATGCTATTTGGGAGAGAGTTATGCCCATCCAGTCACCTGCTGTTTGGACAGCCAATAGACTGGAAAGCTAGTGCTTCAGAGTATGCCAGTGAATTATGTCATAGACTAGTTGGCATCAGTGACTTTGCTCCACAGCATCTCAGAGTAAATAATGACAGGAGGAAGATCTGATATGACCAGAGAATCTCAGGCAAGATATTTCAATGAGAACAACTGGTGGGGCTGTACGACCCATAGAGGTGAAAAGGGTACTTTCTGATGCTACAGAAATGTTTGTAAGGCCACTATAGTATTTTGACGCACATCAGTGATGTGGTATTTCGGATTTGTCATCAAGGCTCTCTGGCGAATACTATGATTGTTCACATCGACCAACTGGTACTCTACAATGGTCCTGATTTTGCTGAGTCTGTTGTGGATGAACAAACTTGAAGAAGGGGCAGGGTTACATGTGACTGCTTTGCATTACCATGCTGAATAATATTGTTTCACTGCTGCTTTTTCAGTTATATTTTAACTTTTCCTGTTCCAAACTTTTGATATCTTCAGCAGTAGAAATTATTGGGTATGATTTTATGACTCTGAACATCTTTATTAAACTACTAACAGATGATTGAATTCTGGAAACTCTGCTTAGGCTGATTTTTCTTTGGAAAATAGTAAATAAAGCCAACAGAAAATGTACAACATTACTAGAACAATCAAAGTTATTTGGTGAAGAAAATTTTACATAGTCTTTAAATGAACAAATAACTGCTGAAATTTCAAGATTCCATAGCAGATTAACATATTTGAAAAATGTACAAATTGCTTGTTTCCTAATGAAAGATGAAACATCATGATGAAACAAAAAAACTCCCCTATATAGAATTTACCCTATAAAATCATTTTAAAAATTTAAGAGAAATACTGAATTTCGTAGTTTTTTTCAAATACATCATATAACAATTTAGTATTATATGTTAGAGTAATAATAAATATAATATAAATTATGAGATTATTTTCAGGTAAATACCTCTTTGCTGTATTTATATATGGAATGTATTCATTTTTTTTATTTTAAATTGCAAATTTAAATGTGTATTTCATACTAAATTGAAGGTTATTAGTTTGTACAGTAATGTAAATCTTTAATATGATCTTATTAATAAGGTTATTGTAGATAAACTTATAGTTGACATAATTATTCATATTACTTTTGATTTATTGGTAACTATTTTGTTTTATTACATTTTCTTTTGGCTTCAATTTTGTAAAAATTAAGGCTATAAACATTACCTGTATATAGTAATAAATAGTGATTTATGTTAAAGTTACTGTTACACTTACCTATTAATATTAATTCATTTAAGCTTATCATTATACCAAGAATTCATTTAAAAGAAAAATGTTTACATATATGATTAATTGATTGGCTTGTGATTTTTACTCAAGAAGGCAGAGAAATGTTATATTTTAGTTCCATGCTTTGCCACTAGTGACCACTCTTGTGGCCACACTACCCCCACCATTATGTCGAGAAGGAAGTAGGGATGGCCACATTCCACTTTGGTAGCTGGGAATGCAAGATTGAAAAGGGAGGATGGTGGTTGTGGCTTGCCACAGTGACTGTTCATGGAAAGGGGAGGAAATAAGTTTTTTTCTTAATTGAGAAAGGGAAGAGTTACAGAAACACAATAAGTAAATGAAAGTATAAAACAGTACACAAACAAGGAGTAATTATTGCTGTTAGAAAAATTAGCATTCCTATAAAAAAATTTTAATTATATGGGTTTGTGGTATGAGGAAACCATTGTTCGATATAGCCGAGCCACCTCTTAGGTAACTTACCAGACCCAGTTCACTTGTGCAAATCAGTATTGGAAAACCTTCCATATACTGCATTGCTGACTATCTTCACATATATTTGTAGACTTGCAGTAATTCCATTTATAATACCAGCATGACTAGGAAATATTGAAATACCCATTTATCCAACGCGGTTGTAATGACACATGCTGGAAGACAAATTGAACTATGGATCATTTGAAAGTAATGTTTCTCGAAGGTTGCAGCATGAAGGAAACAAAAATTTAAAATATTTGGCTGTGAAAAAAAATTTTAAAAAATCTTCATTCGGTAAACAAACTGCAACCACCTTCTTTTGTAGGTATGACATCATATTGTGTTGGCAGGGGTCTCAGTCAATGAACCTGCACATCTATCATATTACCTTATCTGTCATCTGGTAAATTGTTCTTGATTCTCGTATAAGAGATTCAGGTGCAATTAAAATGAACAGTACACCAATATTGATTTTTTATGTCTGCCCAGAATCTCGCGAGTTGGTCCGCTATTTATCTGTCCGGAGTCGCATCAATATATTTTCGATCACTGAAACACTGTCTTTAAACTAAGGTGTTCATAAATATGCCATGATATCTGCGTTCTACTAAGCGCACCATGCTCTCCCTAGGTCCGTTGTGAATGGCCTTATCACAATTATTTAAAGTTAAAGAGCCTTCACGGCTTGATCACTGGGGCGTGCCTCATTATCCAGCTGCTCGTAGCTAACAGCCTATCACAATTATAATAATTCTCAAAACCACTGAGTCCTGACTTCTACATGGCATTCCATAAGACATACCGCGCTCACTCATGGGCCATGGCAAACAGACTTATAATTACAATTATTTTGAGCACTCAATAGCTACCTCTTCAAGGTGCTTCGCAAGACATACTGCCCTCGCTTGCAGACCGTGGCAAACAGCCCCTACACAAAACTTTCCCCGGGCCTCGGCATCTCAATATGCGGGAAACCAACTGACCATTAGGGTTCTCCTATGCCAGACAATAGTGGACTTTCCCATTTATTTTATCTTACTGAAATCTCTACAGGTTCACCTTTGTACACGTATATGCAAAAATGCTCAACAGTGTTGTGATTACATTAATATTATAAATTTTAATATCTATTTTCTCAGCAGGATGCCCCATCATGGGCAGAGCAAGGTGGCGTGGAGAGGTGCGTCCCTTTGCGGGCTGCAGGCTGGATCTTTTTGTACCATCTCACAAAAGAGGTCTCTTTAGAAAGGAAATGGGCCTGATGCCCCGTGATGCAATTTATCCTCCTTTCGTCCCTGTCATATTCTACCCTAATTGACAACCTTAAAATTAAAACTCTGAACGTAATTTTCTTAGCTACATGATATCCTACTAGACATTTTGAACAAATACAAATTTGAATAACAATTATACTATGATTCTAACCATGATTAAGTTTAATTTCCATTTTTTCCCTATTTTAACAGAGATGTCAAAATGGTTCGTCACAAAACTTTGAATATTCTCATGACAAAAAATTGCAGCACTACAGTGTGTAAACACTCAACAACCAGTGAAACTCTTATGTCAGTAATGAAAGGTATTTGTTACACAAGTTGTATAATTTGTTCAATTATAGGCAGGGAAGGATTAAGCCATTGTTCTACCACATAAAAAAATATGTTTTTGCACCCCCTTCCCCCACCCTTACTCATCCCACATTGTACTCTTTCTAACTCTATTTCTCACTCTTACAATTATTGTGGTAGCAATTTTGAGTGCAGATAATACATTAAATAATTAAAAATATTCAGGAGAAATTAAAATTTAGGTAATACAATAAGAAATAATAAACTACAAATTCTGTTAATTTAATTTTTCTAAATTTTGAACAAATGCACTAGAACCCCAAAAATCCGAAATTTTGGATAATCCAAACATAATTTCAAGAAAATTGCCTGTAAAATTAATTCTATGATAGAGGAAAAAACAAAAAAAAAAAAACAATTACTTCTTTTTTAAAAAAAAAATTTCATTATAATTTAGTATAAATACACTAAGTACTGTTACGTGTCGCTGGTCCACGCCACTGACATTGGCCCACCCCGCGTGAGCAAATGAAGAGGAGGGCAAAGAGACATTATATGATAGCGGCAGCAGCGAGGCAAAGGATTTTTTGAATGAACAGGAATGATAGGCCGGTGGCCGCATATCTGTTACAGAAAGCGAGCAGACACTGTAATTCTTATCGCATCTCGCACCTTGCTAACCTGAGCTCATATTTCTCCATTTATCACTCAGGAAAGTAGTTGACATCACCATTACCTTTAACAGATCAACTTGGATTGCCGAGAACGTTCTAGACGGCACCTACCTCAAGTATAAATACCACATGCGGGCCTCTGAGTGAGAGTGATTAATATCAGAGAGTTTGGCATCTTGTGTGACCTTAAGCGACAGTTGGGCGATTTCGGAGTGGCGAGGGACGACTGTAGCGATCTGCAAGAGTGCGTCGGCAAACTTGTGTGCAGTGAAGAGTTGGACTGATCTGCAGGACTGTGTACTGGATGCATGAGTGAAAAGACATTCGGGGTGATGGAAATAGACAGTTTTAACTAAACGTGTAGAAATAATTGCAGCAGTTTAAGGGACATTAGCAAGATAAACAGTAATTACACTTACACAACCTCGTCAGCAGTAGCAGCATGGTCGCTCTCTCACTGCTCTTGCAGCATTGCCCCCTCTCACTTTACCATCCGTATGGCATAACCATGGTGACGGCTCCCGGGCTTGGGACAGGGGCAGTACACTACGCCAGCAGAAACACCACTGGAATTTTTTCCTTATACGCAAACAAGTCGTGTACATGTATGTGTATAAAGAAAAAACATCAGTTGTGCTGCAAGCATACTGTACAGGTGGCTTACAACGCTGGAACAAAAAAAAACGATCCACCTAAAAAAAAATTTAAAGCAGACCAAGGAATGCACACATACACACACACATACGCAACAGGGGAAGAGTACAGTAGAGGTAGAAGAAAGATAAAGGGGGCAGCGCAATTAAAAGAGAATAAAAGCAAGTACGATGTGATAATCAAGTTACTACAGTGCTAGTGTGATACAGATACCATTTCACATTCACAACCCCAGGTCGGAGACCCAACATAAATGTCAAATCCCGTGCACAAGTACGTACAGGAGTGATTGTGGAATGTAAAATAATACACGCATCACAACATACCAGTAACACGCCTGACAAGATAAGGGTACCTCTTGCACGAGCTACAGTGTGCTACCAGCCACAAACAGAATACCTGACAAGATGAATATGGCTCTTGCATTTGCTATAATATGCTGCTGGAAAAAAACACATAAATTGAATAAATCATCATATACAAACATATCATTCGTTGTAGGAGAGGGCAATGGAAGCACTTCAGCTTCGTCAATCCCGGGGCGAGGAACTGCCTCCTACTATGCATCCTGACCCCATTCACTCTCCTGGGAACTGACACATATATGATGATGCATGCATGTCCCAGAGGTGCGTGTACAGAACATTATTATACATGATAACCATAAGGGACGGTATGAAAGCCATCGTCCAGGATTGTGCGTTTGTTGTCCATCCACGAAAGAGGTAATTTGTTAGTGCATTAAGTATATGCATTGTGATGGTGCAACCTAATGCTGTTTAACTGTATTCTCATTACTTGCCTGTTCAATAATATACGTTCTATGGTGATGGTATTTTGTACGACACTCTTCTGTATACCTTTAGCACGCTTCACTACCTTATCCTTACAAGTATAAGCATATAGCTTCGCCCTCAGCCTGACAAACTCTATCATATCATTGCCTCTGCACCCATCCTTGAATTTGCCAATCATCCTTGCATTGGCTGGCAAGTGGGAGGGTAGGCACTATTGTCGAACTCTGTCATAAGTGCCGGGTCTGAGACGAGGTCCCTGTAGAAGTTGGGGCAGGTGATTTCCATCACAAAGGAGTCGGTGTCGGTATAGATCAGGCCCACGTTATGACCATACCATGCCCGTATTACATCGTAGTGGAAGCGATACATGAAAGTCTTCGACAGGTCAAGTACGGTGAAACCAGCGTAGATGGGCTTATCAAATACAATGTTCTCATGATCCAATTTTACCAGCGATAGATTTGACGTATATAGTTATTCATTCGAAAGCTGGTTTCGCAATAAGTTTCTTCGCACGCAGTTCGGTGCATACAAGTTCCATACACTGGCGTGTACAGTTATTCTCCATGAGCTTACCGTACGTGACATTGTTCATCAGCTTGTAAAAGTCCTTCTCGAAGGCGTTCATGGCTGCCTGGCGTTTCTCTGTATTCAGCTCAGTATAAGGTTTTCAGCCACGCCTTCTGGTTGAATTGTAGTACCCAGTGTGTAGCCTTCAGCCATAACCCATTACCCAATGCCTGCTTGAGGTTAATCTACTGCACAATAAAATTACTCTTTGTCTCAAGAGTGGTCATGAGTTTGGTTTGTTTGGATCAGGGGGACTGTCGTTTACCAGCAAGAACAGAAGGTCTTTATGGTTCTCGTGGAGTGTGTTAGAGTACTCTACATCCACCTCCAGTATGTAGCCAACATCTNCTCCAGTATGTAGTCAACATCTTCATCATCGGGCATGGACATAACGTCAATATCTGTGCCTGTCTATTTGAAACCGCCGTATGGCAGCGGTAGGGACATTGCCCACCCATACAAATTATTTACATCTGCATACTGGAGGTAGGTAGATGGTCTGCTGGCATTGTACGTCTTGTTTGTCACTACATGACGCTTTATGCACTGGGCCACCCCTCCTCGGATACCAGCCTCGATAAACAGGTGGACGTCGCAGTCGACAAAGGAGGTCTAACTCTACCCGTGTCTTCCGCAACATTGAATCGAACGATAATCCAGGGGCACTCATGTAGCGGACACAATCTAGTCCGTACATTGACAGACATAGCCTCCTGAAGTTCTCGAAGACGTCACACAGCAGCAGCACATCAGTCATCAAGTACAGCTCAGCATAGTTCCGCAATTTACGGCACCCAAACGCCGCCCAGACTATATGTAAGTGGTGGTAATCCTCTTTGGAGATGTTGCATCCGGTGAGGCGGTTGTAAAATGCATCAATGTCCGGCAGTCGTGGATCGTAGAACTTCCCCACGAGTCAAAATAGTCGTAGGGGAACAATCCTTTCTGAGTCACCAACTCGAGCTTCCAGGGGTGGATGAGCATCGCAGGGGTCTTGAAATCACCCAATGGCAGTTTCTGTGCAAGTGTTGCATGGCTGGCAGACAAATCTGTATAAATTGAATAGCTGTAGGGTTCGTGCTTTTGGTACCTAAAGGTGTAGGAAGCATCCGGGTTTGGCTGACAGGTCTGAACCAGCACTAACATGGCTTCAATTCAGCATACACCACAATAGGTACCTTATCACTATTATGATAATTCTGGAACTTGAGCACAGGAGGCTTATAGTTCTTCTCCGGCTGAGGCATGTTGGCATGGACTGGTGAACGCTCGTTGCAATACCTCCTGTGCTCAGCCAATGTCTCAGTAGATATAAGCCCCGTCACTTGTGGTTGATTATTGTACCCCTTGAGACAGCATTTGCATATATTGATGACGTGTCCATGGCCAGTCACCTGCGAACTTACCAGGCAGGAGAAATCGGATATATATATCAGTAATGCGAATTTTTGGTATGCGTCATCATTATTAGGAGGTCGAATTGATGTGCCAGTTCCTCCTTCGACACTCTTATAGGCACCACCTTGCTATTGTCATCGAGTACGTATACATTGATGCTGACACCAGGATTGATCCTCTTCAACAGGGGTATTTGTCACAGAGGGGTGGAGAACTCTAGTCCACTAAAGTTAAATCGCGTCTCCAGGTCATAATATTGTTGGTTGACGCATGCAGGATGCTCACCCTCTACATATCACGCCAGGATCGCCCATTTGAAACACTGCTGATCCTGGTTCCTCGGGTTAGTAATTGCATTCTTGGTCTCAGTTTGTGCAGGCAGGGCAATGTATGAAGAATGTCTCAGTGGATCAATCTTGTTGACATGCAGCTGAAGCCGTTTCACACAGGTGAGGGTCCAGCCACTTCTCTTCCCCATGTACTCGTCCTCCTCCTGGCATATCTTGGCAATGGCAGCTGACAGAACACCTTCAATGTCGCCAACATTGAAGAGGGGCACATTTTTCGTCTTGAAGGCGCGCTGGTCTATCTCATCGTGCGGCTCAGGTTTGTCATATGCACACTCCAGAAAAATGTTAAATTTAACTGCTCCCTGGTTCTCAATCTCCTACTCCAGCTAACCGATGATATTATCCTTCATATGCTTTGGGTAGCCGCAAATATCAATGGCCTGGCTCGATGTTTTCTCAGCGATGTATGTCTTCATGACACCCCGAAATGTGCTCTACGCCACGACATACCCATTACATTCACCGGCACCAGTGACGATGGCCCTATGGCAAGATCTGCCCTCAGCAGCTATATGGTGGGCCGGAACGAGCACTGTGTGCTACGATGCATTGGATGGCTCTGGTAGGGAGTCAGATGTCACAGCCACACTGGCTCGTTTCGCTGGTGGTGGGGTGGCGGTACCATTACATTTTGAACTGTGCACACACAGTTTGTAAGCGCGGGTAAACTGTTTCCTCCACTTGTCGCACTCCAGTGTCTTGGCATCTGGTTTCAACCAGCAGCCACATTCGTGGCGACTTGCATCACAAGTGCAAGCAAAAGCCTCGTTGCAGAACTTGCAATGTGTCGAAGTGTCCTGTCTGATCTGACCTGTGCATGTTACAAGATGGTCGGCGAGTTTGTCTGTGCGAGCAAATGCCTTCCCACATCTATCGCACATGTGCTGTACCTCTCTGTAGGGATTAAGGGCGCAGATGCATTCATGGCACAAGCCATTCAGCCGATCGGTAAACACACGATCACAGAAACCACACTGTAGTGCGAGTGGTCGCATCGTTCCGTTAAACAATGACTGTGATGATGATGGTGATGTTAAAAAAGGGAAGGAGAAAGTAGGAACGACCAGAATTCATCTTGCGTGTGGAAGAGACTGCAAAAACCCAACAAAGGATGTCTTGACTGGCCGGTCTGGGGGAACGCGCAAAGGGCTGTTTGACACCAGACGACCAGGAGGGAACCTATGGGGGAAGAAAATGCATACTGCTAAACTAGCCTGGAAACACAACGTTTTCATGCCTCACAACTAGCCTAATGCATCCACGAGCCATATCGATTTGAGTACCCACACAGTGTAGGGAACGTACAAATACAAAAAATACTTTCACTCTGAGTGCTCCCCATGCACCATTACATTCCGCCACAACTCCATCCCTACCTGCGCCGCAGGAAGCTGCTGCATGTAGCCACCAGGTGCGCGCACATGGCCAGTTGTAACTGCAAACACTCGTGGGTCAGTGCATGCAAGAGCTAGCCCTATCAATCTATTACTCTCTCACACACACAAGGGGGACATAAATAAATCACCTAATGTTCATACTACATGGCCTGTAGCATGCTATGTGAAGGACAGGCTGTATGTATGTGAGAAACTTCGGCAGGTTTCACTCCGAGTGCTCCCACTCTCACCATGCCATTTCATTCTGTCACAATCCAATCCCTACCTTGTACTACAGGGTCTGACACCATATGAACACGGCGGAGGGCTGGCCTAGTACACCCTGTGTGTGTGTGCAGTGCATATACACAAGCTGTGAGTATGTCAGTTTTTTAATTTCCCCAAAGTGAAACATCTAACCACCGACACTTGTACATGCCTCCTATTACAAATAATGTTATGGTACAGAGAGTGTGTGTGTGCTGTACGTACCGTGCTGTGCCGCGGTAACAACATACCAACATACATTAAATCTACCGCAGGCCCGCAAGTGAGCATTTTTTTTGTAGACTCTCATCTTCACGCTCCACCTGTGAAGGGACGGCTCCTTCCCCACCCCGGGAAGGAGCCATCCTGCATCGTGTGCACACTGGGCCCCTGAAGGGATGGTGCATTTTTGTAGGTTCACAATACGACCCCACCTCGAAGGGGACAGGACCATCCCCACCCTATGAATGTACCCGGGAAGGGAACCCACCATTCGTCCCCCCTCCCTGACACCAGCGAATGGCACGCCCGCTCACGAGCAGAAGGCTGGGATGTGACCACCCTCCCACCCCTGCAGGCACGCGCTCACTCCCATATGTCCGCGTAGGTAACAAGCGCCGTACAGACACATGTGATATTGTAGCGAGCCGACAAGTGATGATTACACTCATGAGCAAACACTCATGTACAAAAAACAAAATTGAGTACACTGGTTAATGAGCACCGATATGTAAATGGTGTAACACTTACCACAGACGTTGGATGTAAAGTACGTCTGACAAAGTGCATACGTGAAGACAGCGTGTGGCAGCAAACGAACGGGGTAAACACGAACGAGCTGGCAAATCACAAGTAACTGACTACAGGTCAGCGGGCAGTTTATATATTGTACGTTCGCTCGGGAAGGAGGGAGGGGTCACCCCATTCCCCTGCACTTGTGTAGGGAGACAGGGGTCACACACGTTGGAATAATTTGTAACGAGCCTGTATGACCCGTCTCTCCCTACAGACCCAGTGGTTGCGGCCTCCAACGTACATAGCACGTTACCATTCCAGGTACTTGTCTTTCATATATATATATATATATATATATATATATATATTTATATATACACCTGTCTCTCTCTCTGCAGAGAATAATGTTACTTGTACTATACTGGCAACTTTGCCTCTCCCTCTACAGGTCATTTATTTATATATATAATTATATATATATGTTACAGTTAATATAATGGTAACGACGAATAATAAAAGTGCGTTCATGTTGTATGTTTGTGGTACCTTAACTATACAAGTACTTACATTTTGGGTATGTTTTGTCACCTCACTCCAGACAGATAATGTTGAATAAAGTACACATTTGGTATGGTTACATATATATATATATAAACACATACATTTATTTATGGGCATATATATATATACATATACATACACATACAATGAATACACATACAATGAATTACCAGTACACACTTCTCTCTACATACATTCACTTATGATCTTTTTACAAACATATATTCTCTCTCTCTCTCTCTCTCTCTCAACATATCTACTTTTACAGCAATGACAACACTTTAAAACCTAATGGTGTATGTGTGTAATTACACACATGTGTGAAATAAAAAAAAATAGCATATTAGAGAGCGTCAATCATGCTGTTGATGTGATGAGATCCAAGGCGCTTTTAATGAACAAGAGATCCAGGCCGACTAAGATCCCTGATGTTTGTTTGGTTGAAAAGTTCTTTGGTGGAAGGGCAGTCGGATTTTTGTGAAATGGTTGGGTGTCAATTTTTGACACAATAACTGGATAAGGTAATCAGCGCTTACTGATGCGTAATTGGACATATAGCATTGCAAGAGGTGTGATTGGACCTGTATGTACCATCAACAAATGATTTTTTTTTAAGTATAAATAAATTCATTCTTAGAAAAATATGTGTACTTTTTTTCGTACACACTATTCACTCTTACACTCCCCTCTGTGTGTTACATGTCCCCATCTGTGTGTTTATTTCCAGACTGGTATTACAGCAGATTGCATGGATGGCTGGGCACATAGCGTGCTCTCTCACAATTTAGGTTCGTGTTAAAAAAATCCTGTCTGCTGGCTGGTCACGGACGATAATGGCCATCTGCTCCTCTCCAGTCTCACAGTCGGCCGGGCCGTGTCGTGTCTCAGAGGATTTGAGATTGGAATGTATTTCTGATTTATATTACTACGCAGTGCGCGTTACTTCATATTAATGCCTTGCATGTAATCTTTCAGTTTGTCTGCTTGTTAAATTCCCTAAAGGCCTGGCAGCTATAGTGGGGCTGTTGGTCGTGGATGTTAATGGTCTTCCAGGATATGTGGATTGGGGCATTAGCGCTCGTTAACGGTCTTGGAGCTGTGGCTGGGGATGAATGTCCGATACCTCCAGCATTTTTTATGACAACAATCTCTTGTATGTCACTGCTTTACTATTCATGGTGACACGAACCACGGCAGCAGACCATTTCAGAGCCTCTTTATTCTTCTGACACTCATGTATCCCATCACCACTCCTGTTAACAATTAGGGCCCGGGACTTAAATCTTACATTTTTAGGTGTCAACTATCTCTGACTTTGTTTTCGTATCTTCAGCACAATGTGCAGGATGTCACAAATTCGCTAACCTGGCATGAACATCCACATGCCGTAACTAGTTTCTGAATAGTTTGTAATTGTAACTATATTTTTTTGCAAAGTGCTCTTGTCTTGAAGTGCGTTGTGTTTTCTTTTATGCTTATGTTAAGCTAATAAAATGTAGACTCAAATTTGCTCATCTGTCTCAGATACAGCCATTGGTTTAGTTTGTGCTAAGCATTGCTGCTTCCCAGCTCGAGGATGTGGCAAAGCTCGGGTCCTGCACTGAGCTCATTAGCTTGATGCAACCTTCATCTGCCTGCTCCCTGTACAATACTTTCTGCAGATGCCACTAGGGGTGATGCTACAAGACACAATACACTCTGAGATCCCTGTCCTAACCAGGAAAATGCTAGGCGATGCCCTAATCAATAACTTTACTATCGTCTTTCCTCACCCCTCTAGCAACATTAACCTTGGAAACTCTCATCCCTCTTATCACTGTGACAGTGTCCATTAGTCATCAACATTCATAATAATGAATCATCTATTTTCTTTACCATCTCCATCATTATAAGCACCATCATTCAATATCAGTCATTAATAATTTAGCTTTCATACATAATTCCTACATCACTCCATTAATCATCAGTAACTATATCAATCATCCCACAGTCATCCTCAGCACTATCAGTGATCATTTATTTTTCTATCAATCATCCATCATCCTACATTACCCTTCGTCATCCACCAATAAATCATCATTTATCACCAGCCTCGTCACCATAATTGCCAACCAATCACCCATCAGTAAATCATCATTTATCACCAGCCTCGTCACCATAATTGCCAACCAATCACCCATCAGTAAATCATCCATCAATAAATAGTCTTCAGCCATACATAAATCAGTTCATACATTATTCCCATTAAACATCCTTAATCCATGACAGTCATTCATTACAAAATTGTCCATCAGTTATCATTGTTCAGCCATAACTTTTATCCATAACTCATCCATCAGTCTTCATTATCCATTCATCATTGATAATTTATCATCCATCAGTCACTAATCAGTGAGTCAATCATTAACCACAATCATAATCATCACAAGTAATTATATATATATATCGTCCATTAATCATCCACCTGTAGGCTACAATTTTATCTAAAAAAAAACACTCCAATAATCCACCAACCAAATCAGTCATCCATTAATTACACGCATCATTCAAAACCATTATTATGCATCATTAATCGATGATAATGCATTATCCACCAATCACCCATGAACAAATAATCATCCATTATGCAATTATCATGAATCAATCATCATTTTCAATCCAGCAGTATGTCCATATAACACGTGTTTAATCTTCCACCACAATCTCCATTAATATTTATGAGTTTTGTCCAGCCACTATTCAAATTTATGATTATCCATCAACATCCATCTTCAAACATTTATGATTGATCATTCATCTTTAGTTGTCATCTATAATTGATCACATTCACTTAGACCAATAAAATTCTTTAATAATTTTTATCACCTATTAAATTTTCTTCATATAAATGTAACCAGCCAACAGATCATCTGTCAACCATCTACCTAATCATGTAATATTATAAATCATTCATCAGTGAAAGAAATCCTATTAATGAACAAATGATCATAATCATTAAATCATTTTCAGTCTCCATCAGTTAAATTCATGAATAATACACCATTCAATCATCAATTGATTATTGATAATTTATCAATAATTTGTGTCCATCAGTCATCATCAATCATCACTAAGCATTCATCAGTCACAATCACACATTAATAAATTACTACCATCACTACTATCCTCACCGACATCACCATTTTAATAAGTCATCATCCATCAGGCATTCTTAAGTTTTTATATCCTTCAATCACCATTCATCAGTCTATCATAAATAAATCATTAATCATATTCACCACCAGCCTCATCATAATCACCAATAGCATAACAATAATCATGATAAATATCATACCATCTACCAATTATCTAGCCATCAATTCTTATCCATCAAATATCCCTGTCATTCAATTTTTCATTCTGGCATCATTTTATCACTTTTCACTCTTTCACCCATTCTGTTATTAGTTATCAATAAGTTTTAGTGTGTCTTCAGTTATCAACTATTCTTCACATCAGTCATCTTCCATCAGTCACCCCATTAGTCACCATTTACATCAATTATCTACATTTCCATCAATTGTTTCAATTACCTTAATCATTAACATTCAAATAATCATAATTTAATCATTTAACCATCATCATGATAATATTATCATCAATCCATTAATCATCATCTGTCTGTAATCTTTCAGTTATCCATCATCTGTTTATCATAATCCTTCATCAGTCAATGAATTAATCCATCGTTCATCTTCAGCCATAAGCTATCGATACTCTAATGCCTACATCAGTTATCACCCATCATCATCCACTGTTTATCTTATATCAATAATCATTCATCCTCAGTGAATTACCAGCACTTAATAAGCATCAGAATCAATAATAATCATAAACAGTAATCTGCATTTAATCATCATAAATATTAACAATAGTCACCATCAATTTATCATTACCATCCATGTCCTCAACTATCCAACAGTCAGAATCATAATCATCACATATCTTGCTTCACAATCATATATAATTTATTAATATAAAATCATTGATTATCAGTAATTAGTTATTAGCACTATAATTATCACTATCAGTCATATAACCACCAACATAATCCTACATCATCCATAATTTTTCTTTCCATCATAATCCATTTCCATCAGTCACCATTAATTATCTCCATAAAGCATCAGTTGTAATTTTTTGTTGCCATATCCATCATATGATGATATTACAGCTCCATAGTTTGGATTCAGTTGGTAGCTTTGCCAATTGTGCTGTGCCCATTTTAAACACTTGGTTATATGTGGTCTTGGTTAATTTACATAAACTAAGTAGGTGGTGTTTGTGTAATTAATATTTTAACTTGTTGCTCATGAAAATGCATATTTTGGGGTTTGTATATTTTCACCTGCTCTCTTAGTTATTTTTTCTTCAATTCTACTAATCTTTGATGGAATAAAGTTTGTGTATCTCTACAAACTAACTGCAATATTTATTTTGCTGCAGCGATATTTTTTCTATATGAATGCAAATGTCTTTTTCTCCCTCTCTAGTAACATACTGATGGTTAGCTCGTTTTTGCATGCAGACATTCTAGTAATTTATTTTATTGATTTTTAAAGTTGCATGATTATTGCCATATCATGTCATTTTGATATCTCTTAGGGGCATTAGAGGTTGGAACACTTTAATGTTGATACAATAAAGCCATTTTTCAACATTTGTAGATTCATTACAGTAATTGGATGAATGTATTTCAATAAAATTTTGTGAAATTAAGTGAAAAATATGTAAGCATGAGACTTATCAAGAGCTAGCATGAAATATCAGCTGTGTGGGAAAATTCAAAGAAAAGTCCCAAGCTTCAAATTTATTAAAATAAGTTGCCAGTGAAGTAATGTTGTGTTACTATCTCCAAATTTTTTCTTCTTTGTAAATGTGTGTCACACTTACCGTACCTAATGCATCATAGGACAGTCCTTCCAACCTTTTTTGCTCCACAGGAATAAATATAAATAATTTTAAATTTGAATGATGTTCATCATTTTAATATGAAATTTACTTGTGTGTGCAGTGTGTGTTGAATGATAACCAACAGCATCCTCTTATGTATTTTGTTGGGTTCATGTTAGTGGAGTGGAACCTCTATAGTTTTTTCAGTGGAACTGATAGAATAAAACAGTTACATGTGGATAAAACAAGACCTGGACCTGACTTGTAGATTCAAAGAAATATAATACCTAACCTTAAACTTAGTGTTGAACATCTCAATAGGTTTGCAGTAATAAAAAAGGTTTACAAATGATAGCCAAGATTTTTTTTTTTTAGCACGGATGACCATATCCAAGAAAATGAGAATGTTAGAGATGCCACAACACAAAAAATAATGTGTTCTGTCATTTATCTGTACATTGATCACTCTTAATTGGCTTTCTGTGTTGCTTTTTTTTTAGATGTATGTACAATGGAACCACACTATAATGGCAGCTAAGGGTGATAATATAAAATATTGCTATATTAGATTAACTTTTTAACAAATTCATAGTGCAATGTGGTCAATGGTGAAACAGTGGCTATAGCGTTCACTTCCCATGAAAGTGAACCAGTTTCGATTCCTGGCAGAGTTGCTCCCAGATTTTCACATGTGGAAATCAACCCAGACGGTGTCACTGCTTGGCAGGTTTTCTCAGGGATCTCCCATTTCTCTTGCACAGGCATTTTGGCAACTGCTCCACACTCACCTCGCTTCACCCTCATTGACTCTCAAGATGGCCATGTTAAGAGCTGCCCAAACCTCTCCATTCCACAGTGTGGTGTAATTTTATATATTGTTATACTTTCTCTTCATTGGCACCCTGCATTTCCTAAATGCCATTAGGCTCTGAAGCAATTGAGTTGACTGCAAAATACATGCAGTGCAACATTGACAATGGCATTATTCACATGTAATCCGTGAAACTTCTTAAAGATTATTAAAATTAAAATAGACATTATTCGCTAATCATAGAAATGTTTTGTTTTCCTGTACCATATCTTTAAATGCATACAATAAAGAATGGAAATAAATATTTCAGCTGCTTGAAGCGTTGCATATTGCAGCTTCCAAATATAATTTGCATTACATATTTTCTTTTTATTAGTTACAGGCACATTTTTGTTGTTTTTGTAGTAGTTGCCTTTGTCTGTTTTCTTTTGAACCCTCTGCAATATTTAAGGGGAAACACTTTACATTTTGCAGATTTCACTTTTTACCACATTACCCTTACAATGACAAATAATCTGAACCATTAAGCTCAACATGAACAGTTTTTCATTTATTTGTACTGAACAACAAAATCTTACAACATGAAACAAACTGCTAAACTTCATGTAAACATTTAACTCTACCTGGGAGTGGGACAATAGCCAATCAATGCAGAGGAAGGGTAAGAAGAGGCTGTACCATATTTGAAGGGGAAAAAGGGACATGACAAATTCAAGTTGCTTTGTGTATACAAGGAACAGAGAGAAAATTGGAAACACATGTTTACATTCTCTTGACTTTCTTGCTAATGCAATGTTTTTGAGGACCCTACTGATGACAAACGTATACTCATTGAGTAATAGTTATTCTGTTGTTATTGTAATCAAGAATGCATATGCGACAATTTTAGTGAATATATTAACTTTAATTTTACATGTAGTGCGATGGTACATACAAGTTTGAGGTGTGCTGCTGAGTAAGGATCTTTGTTACAATTCAATGCAAGTTGTGATTTTGGGTTAATACAGCTCTACATACTGTCCACTTCTGCTATCATAAGTTGGTTATGTTATTTTACATGAGATGGCAGCACATTCCAGTGTCTGTTGTTCTAGCATCGCTTGTTTTGTCTCTAGGACAAAGGACTAATGGTATGTGCGATGAGCTGCTGTCTGTATGTCCAACATTTTTGCTTTGTTTAAACATAAAGTGTACTGTGTTGTTAGCATTATATTGTTTTCTATTTATCATGAGAATGGGAATATCTTTTTTTGTTTGCAATGTTTTTAAAAATTAAACTGAAAAATGCAGATATGAATGTAATGGTTTCCGCTAGAGATCTGATATGCATGAATAAAACTAAATGGTAAAAATTAAAGGTATTGGAGTGGAATTTGTAGTATTATTTTGACTAAGGTAGTATTGTGATGGAACCTTGAGTGTTTGTTTTGGTGTGATCATCAGTGCAAAACTGTCATGGCAGTTTTGAGGTAATCGTGTAAAGTATGGCTCACAAAATAATACAACTCTCAATGAAGATGGAATCATTATCCGCGAGAAATCACGCGTCATTAGGAATGAAAATCAAGTACTGTAGCAACAGTCATAACATGTTTTTTTTTTTTTTTGTGGAAACTGTCCATGAATGTGTTAGAATCAAGATGTGACTATGCAAGATTTAAGAAATTAATGATGAGGATGGTGATTATGAGTGTAATGGGGAAAGACTGGAACATTATTTAAGGCCAACAAAATCAAAATTAAACGTGTAGTTTGTTTTTTACATTGTTAGATACAGTAGCGTCCTGTTAATCCAAATTAATTGAGACCGAGGCCAGTTCGGATTGCCAGATTTTCGGATTAACCGAAATACCTTCTTTAATGGAGTACCAAGCAGTTATTTTAATAATATATATGTATTGAGTACAGACGCACGGGGCAGGAAGTATTAGTATGGTGGAGTGTGCGAAAGTGGTTCCAGTGTTTGGGATGGGGAGGGTGAGTGACCTTGAGGCATATGTCACTGCACCTGTGCAACACACTCTTTGTCTTGCTTTTGTTAGTTGTTTACACACTTTTGTTGGGTTCACATCGCGTGTCGTGTTTGTTTTGTGTAAACATCTTTCTTGTTTGTGCCTGGCAGTAAATTGCTTTGTTAAAAATGGCTACTGAAAGAAAGCATACTACGTATACGCTTAAATATAAATTAGAAATTTAAAGACGTTTAGATGAAGGGGAGAGTGCAACAAAATTATCAGTGGAATTTGGTGTAGGAAAAGCCACTATTATAGACTGGAAAAAGAACCGAGCCAAGCTTGAACAGTTTTGTGCGTCGACTTCCAAAAAAACCCTCGAATCTCGACAAACATCGAAATCGTCACAGTTTGAAAAAGTTGACTAATCACTTTGTTTGTGGTTTACGCAAGAGAGACAAAGGGGCACACCTATGAGCGGACCTCTAATTCAACAGAAGGCTATCCACCTTAATAAATGGCGATAACATTCCATTCATGGCAAGCATTGGCTGGCTTGACAGGTGGAAAAAACATCATGGGATTCGTGAACTAACAATAACGGGAGAGATATTATCAGCTGATTACGCTGCGGACGAAGAATACATTACTAAGTTTTCCAATTTGATATCGGCAGGTAATTATTCTCCTCAGGAAATTTATAATACTGACGAAACAGGTCCTAAACTTTAAGGCACTTCCAAATAAAAGTTTTGCATCAAGAGATGAGTCCCGGGCCCCAGGCTTTAAAATGAGTAAGGAATGTGTCACATTAATGGCGTGCTGCAATGCAACAGGTAACCACAAGCTGTCATTAATGGTTATCGGAAAGTCAGCAAAACCTCGAGCATTCAAAAACATTAATATGAATTCTCTTCGTGTTTACTACAGGAACCAAAAAAAAGGCTTGGATGAATGGGAGTCTTTTTAAAGAATGGTTCGAAAAACAGTTTGTGCAAGCTGTGACACTGTTTAATAAAGAAAATGATTTGCCAGTCCGAGCTCTGCTCCTGATAGACAACGCCCCGTCTCATCCAGAAGTGAATGAACTGACTTGTGGTGAAATAAAGGCCGTGTTCCTCCGACCCAATGTTACTCCTCTGCTGCAGCCAATGGATATATCTCTTTCTTCTGGAGTTGTGGGCAGTGATGGTAACTTGGAGAGGTCAGATAGCTGATCTTAACTAAACAGGAAGTCTACTTATTTGATTTATCCAGTTATTATCTGGCGGTGTAGGGAAGAATGCAGGCACTCATGGGTCCAAGGGTTCTTTATTTGCGAAATACCCAGGTGTCTGAGGAACCACATAGTACTGCCTTAACTAAACGGCACCGGCGGAGGTTGACCTTTACTGTCCCCCTGCACTGGTTGGTTAGTCCCTGACCTCTGCTTGCCAGGTGAATTAGGCCTGTGGTGAAAATGACTGTTATTTTCTCCATGGTTTCCCTGTTGGTTCTGTCCCTGCAGAGGTGACTGTGGTGGCTGTTGGTGCTCTAGGCGCTCACCTTCTCTGCGCCTTCTCTCGCCTTCCGATCAGTAACCTTCCTGATTGCTGTCGGACTCCCTATTGCCACTGTGTCTAATACCACGGTTGTACCTCCTACCAGAGTAGTATTTCCGACCTCTATAAGATTGTTGGCTTCCACTGTGATATTCCTGACCTGAAGATATTGCAATTGGTATGCATTTACTCGTGGACCTGGTTCATGCCTAGGTGGTGGGTGAAATTCTCGGTTTTGTTGGCCTGGATACAGATGTGGGTTTCGTTCCTGCAGACTTTGTCTCTTAGCTTCCCGGTTGGCGTGTGTTCTTTGGAGACGCCCAATCTGATCAAAGGCCAGTAAACCTTCTCTAAATGAAACCAAGTCACTATCCATCCTGTCTGACCAGTGAGGTTGGTAGCGATAGGATATTTGGTTTAGGACCATTGAAATAAATTCCTCATCACTTATGGTAGGTGTCATGTGGCACGACTTTTCAAACACTTCTGATATGTGTGCTTCCAAGCTCTTTCCTTTGCCTGGGAAAATCTCTCTGAGTGTAACTGGGCCCTCAAATTTCCCTGGATGTTTTTGTTCCAGTAGTGCTCAATGAATTTACTTTTAAACTCAGTGCAAGTAGTTAGTGTGGTTCTCACTACTTCCCACCAATAATAAGTGGTTGACCTTAATGCGAGGTTTAGACAGCGGAGCATGTCAATGTCTCTAAGCCCAAATAAGCTGGCATATTCCTCTAACCTTAGTAAGAAATTGATGGGTTTGGGGTTTTCTCCCAACTTGGTCGCAAATCAAAATAGCTGTTCTGCCCATAACTTGGAAGGGTGGCGCATCAATGTACTTATGAGTGCACTGTGTGTAAGGTTCTGTGTAGTGGGGGGTACAAAAGCGGCTTGATGTGGTGAGCTTAGCTGAGAATCGGATTGTTCACCAGAAATTATTTCTGTTTTACTGGCAGTGTTAGGTGAGATTTGTAGGTTATGCATGTTAGCTACCACCTGGCTTAGTTGGTTGACCTTGCTACCAACCTCAAATATTTAACTATTAACCTTGTTCATTCCCACACTAATGGCAATTTCAATATGCCTTAGTTCGTGTTCCAAATGATTATTCAATGAATCAAGTTGATCACTGACTAACTCATTAATGTCAACTGGGTTAACTTCTGACGTAGGTAGATTTTCTAGCACACTAACTCACTGCTCAGCTGCACGGTTTTATTCTTTCACTTGTTCAAAGTCTTCCCTGGTAGCAGCTACTTCCTTCCGAATTGTAGTTATTTCTGATTATACCTGCGTATTTGGCGATCCATGCAGTTGGCCAGTAGTGTTATTTGCTGTTGAATACTATTGCTGTGCTCCTGCAGATTACTTTCCAGCCCGTTAATTTGCCCTGCTGCGTGTTCCTGGCCCTTCCTGATTTTATGAGTTGTGTGTTCTTTCAGCTCGTGTATTTGTTTCTTTGTTACAGTGTGTTCTTTCAGCTCCTGTATTTGTTCTTGGGTTTTTTTAGCCTGTTCCCGTATCATTTGTGCCAACTGTTGTAGGAAATCAGGGTGAAGATTGCCCTGGCTCATGGTAGTTGTGTTAATGGAAGTAGTTTGCTCTAGCTATGTAGCTGTGTTTCCTACTTCTGGTGGTGTCTGCTCTGTTTGTGTGCTTTCTGTGTTCCCGTCTGCTGCCAAACTGGTAATCTGGGTAATTTCCTCCATTTCTGTTATGTATTCTAATATTTTGTAATTAATGGGTGTTGTGTTTCGGAGATTATATGGTGTACGCTATTGTCTACTCATCAACAGGGTATTAAGGTGTTAGTGGAATGACAGTTGCTCTAATTCCGGGCCCTGCGTATGGAGCCAATTTTATGATGTATATATAGACAGGCAGCATAACACGCAAACACAACCTGATTGATCTTTACCACCATATGTGTCTTACCAAAGATATTTGCAGCTCAGGAACATTTGCAACCAGTCAATCTCTTGAGGTTACCAACAGCATACAAGAGACACTAACTAAGAAGACATAAATCAAACTACCACTAGCTACTGGTCAAAAGAATACTCACAGAGACTTAAGCAAAAATAAATGAGATTTAATTGAGAAATAAATATTTTGGTTGAAACATCATGAATTAAGTGAATATCTTTGCAAATACTAATTATTATGTAGCAGTTATTTTCTGGTTTTTAAAATTTACTTAACTTTATGTGGCTGTAACTATGAATGTAGCCCTTTTGTACGTATCTCTTATATGCTATTCAAAACGTAATTTAGGTTTTTCAATTCTTTACAAAATTCTAAAGTATGTAAATTTAAATTAATAAATTATTTCCTCACACCAACTCAGTTGGAAGAACATGAGAACTCAGTTCAGGGGCACTGTAGTTATATAGATAGAGTAACTTTAATTAACTGGTGATCGAAGATGGCATAACGCAAGCCAGATTAATTTCTCAGAGATCCTTAATTTATTTTATAGGCGTAGTATCTGTGTTGAAAATTTGTCATACTTACCTTAAAATAAATCTTGATTACTGCAGCAAGTCTTGAGATCATCCGTAGCTGGTTATGCTGGTCGTGGGCCTAGTCTTCCCTCACTAGGCTTAGAGTCTTAGGTACGTCCCTAGAGTCTTTGCCGTACCACACGCAATCGCGGTATCGCAAACATGGCTTTAAAATAATCTGCGTAGGTAGCGAGTGCAGACTTAAAATATTCTTCTTCAAATGCTGCGCATCTTTGCCCTAATGGCAGTCTGCATTTCAGTACTGGACTCTGCCAATTAACCAGAAAATGAAGATATTGCTCAGTCCGACGACTCACTAGGTCATCGCCTGCCTGACGGAAAACCAAGATGGCCAAAAGCCTTTAAAACTAAATACTAATCACGCCAACCACGAGATGGCTACATCATATTTTACCTATATATCTTGCTTTACCATAGCAACCAATCAACAAATTTCTCAATGAAAGCGGCCCACATAAAAATAACTTTGTGAATGAAAACAGAAAGTCTTACAAATATAATTACATAAAAATATGTTATCCGATATTAAAATAACTTGCAATTAATATCAAGAATTAGAGCTGGAGTAAATAAAATTTATCTGCTACAAACAAATAATAAGTAAAACAAAAAAGTATTATGTTAGCATACACATTTCAAAATTAAACTGAGACAACTGTGACAGTAAAAAAGAGCAGTTATTTGAGGCGTTACAGTTGGATTTGCTTAACATTGATTTTAGTGAATTAAGGGGTGGTGCTAAAAATTTTAGCGTTGATGTGTTGATAAATGGTTAGAACAAAAGAATATCTGTGTGCTCAGACAGCACCTACAAGGCAAAGTTGAAGTTATGTAAGCTGAAGAGGACAAAACTGGCCTTGAGAACTTATTCAGGAAAACCGTTATGCTTAATAGGGGAGTGTAATATTCTAGTGGAAGACCAAGGCCAACAACTTACTCTGGCAATGGTGGTAGACAGCCAGGGTGAATCGTTGCCCACATTGTTGGGAGTAATTGGTTGACATCATTGTGATTGTACTGAAAAAATATTGATGGGAAATGAGTAGTGGGGCCACATATTCAGCAAATGTAGTATAATCAAATATTTTTGTCAAAATGGGAAGTTATCATCAGTGAACTCAAGTTAGAATACACATCAGTTTTTGGGATCGAAGGTGATCTGGTCTTGAAAGAAGGGGCTAGTGCTGTGATTTGTAGACCAGGGTGGTACCCTTTGTGATGAATGCCACAGTTAAAGCCAAAATTATCAGGTCACTACAATCAGGAGCAATATACCCAGTAAGTCACAGTGGGCAACCCCAATTGTAAATGCTAGAAGAAAAGATAAAGGGGCTATATTATGTGGTGATTTTGAAGTGACTGAATTCAGAAGTGGAAATGGTTCACTATCCCCTGCCCAAACAACCTGATGTATTCAGCGCGTGAGTGGGGGATTTTTCTCTGTTATTGACTTGCACTCAGCTTATACTCAGATGCCAGTTATACGAACACAGCCAGCCAATATTGACAATTAACACACGCAAGGGATTGTTTCATTACACGCAGCTGCCATTTGGTTTTTGCAGCACCCCATGTATTTTATAAAAAAACTATAAAGCAAGTGTTGAAGGGTATAAATGGGATATATGCATATCTGGATGATATCCTGGTGGTGGGTTATAGTCTGGAGGATGCACATCACACACTGTATGAGATGTTTAAAAGACTGAAAGCATATGGAATCAGTGTTAGAAAAGAGAAGTGTAAGTTTATCTGTAATGGTGTTGTCTATTTAGGATACAGGCTATCAAAAGAGGGAGTTCAGCCTTCCAAAAATTAGGTTCAAGTGGTTCAGGATGCCCCAGGCCCTAGAGATATTTCAGAACTTCGTTAATATTTGCGATTGTTACAATTCTATAGTAAGTTCCTGCCAAATGTAGCAACAATATTACATCCACTATACCAATTGATACAGAAAGACCACCACTGGCAGTGGACAGCTGAATGTGAACAAACATTTGAGGAAAGTAAGCAGTTATTGTTAAGCTGTCCAATACTAGTGGCATATGACCTAGCGCTGTCAATTCTTGTTATGTCAGATGTGAGTGCATATGGCGTGGTGCTACCTAATGTGATGTTTTCTGAAGAGGAATTGCTGATAGCCTTTGCCTCCAAAACTTTGTCGAGAGCAGAGACTGGATACAGTCAAGTATAATGTGAGGCTTTTAGCTTAGATTTTCCAGTGAATAAATTTCATAATTACCTGTATTGGTGCAAGTTTTTTCTAGTCGCAGATCACAAAGTGCTAACAGCATTGTTTGGTACCATGTGTGGAGTAACATTCATAGCAGCGGCACAAATTCAGTATTGGGCATTGATGTTAGGGGCCTGTCAATATGATGTAAAGTACAAACAGGGTTCAAAGATAGGTCATGCAGTCAGATTTTCATGTTTGCCTCACCGGCATTGGAGGAGGAAAGCCATGAACCATGGTTGGGGGGAGGCAGTTATTTTTCTAAGCACATTGACATTTTGTGTTACTTCCACAATTTCCAATGCTCTCAATGGAAGGTCTTCCAAAGATGCAAAGACAGTGATTTGAAGCTGTTACATGAAGAACATTTGGGAAACACAAGGATGAAAATGTTTGTTCGAAGATATGTGTGATGGCCGGGCATGGATAATCAAATTGAAGAAAATGTTTGGCAATGCAAAGTTTGTCAGTCACTCAAAAATGCTACACTTTCAGTACCACTGTATCCATGGAGCTGGACAAGTTATAGATGGCAATGGTTGCATCTAGATTTTGCTGATGGCCATAAGCAAAAGTTCTTGATTCAGATTGAAGTTTTTTGAAAATGGCTGGTAGTAATTCCAATGAACACAACAATAGCATTTAATACGGTGAAAAGTTACAAACACTCCTTGCAGCATTCAATTTGCCCAAAGTTGTTATAATGGACAGTGGTCTCCCTTTTCAATCTCAGGAGTTAGGTTATCTTTTTTCATCCAATGGTGTAAAATGTGTTAGGTTCCTCCCGTTTCATTCACAGTCACATGATGCAGCAGAGAGACAAGTACAGACTGTCAAGCTAACACTCAACTGTCAGCTGCAAGAACATCAGCAATCTAAACACATACATATATAACAACATAGGCTAGATGTATTTTTATTTGCTTGCAGGAACACCCCTCATTCCATAATTAAGAAAACCCTTGCTGAACTATTTTTATAAAGGCAACTAGGAACCCGATAGGCATTGCTAAAACCATCCTTTCAAATGAAATAGCAGAGTGGCAAGAGCAATTCAAGCTCAGGTTGAACACTTAGGGTGTTTCAAGAAGGTGAAGTTTCCTTGAACTTTCAAGACAGTGAGGGGAGAAGATATGAGAGGGGCCCAAGTTGTGGTCCGAACAAGGGTGAGTGCAGTTACATACCAGGTACAGATGGGCGACAACGTTAAGCTGGTGTACGCTGACCACTAAAAGTCGTTGGTCATTCACGCATACTGATCACAAGATCCAAATGTGCAGGAAGGAAATACAAGGCTGGGAGAAGATGTGGAACCACAAGAAAACATAAAGCGTGAAGAATGCTTAGGCTGTCAAAGGGAATCAAGAAAACTAGCCACCAAAGAAATGGGGTTAGAGAGCTACACCAGAATAGGGCATATGATTCACTAGCAGTGTAAAGGTGTATTTAAGCTAATTGTGTATAATGTATGGCTCACAAAATACTTCAGAACTGTGTCAAGCAAAAGCAACTTAGACACAATAGTCAGAATATACCAACAGAAAAGGAAAAATGGTAAAGACCAGGAAGATCCAGACTTTTAAGTGTGACTGTGATGCTATACCGCGTGAGTTTATTCCTGTTATACTGGGCCTCATGATAGGCGGTCAATTGAACTTGAGGTATATTACTGCAGGCTTATCTAGGCCTCACGTTGGGTAGTAAATTAACTCATCTCGTTTTGGGTTAATTGAATAGCGTTGCGCCCTACGTCCGGGCGCTACTTTAACTTGAGGATAATGAGGTAGACTATTACTGTTGTATTTTGAGGTACGAATATATTATCTCGTATATATTCACAAATACACATCAAAACTTTCGAGGTGCGGTACTGTCATAGTTTGTTTACTCGTATTCACGNCGTTGCGCCCTACGTCCGGGCGCTACTTTAACTTGAGGTAGGCCCCACAGTTGGGCGCGAAATTAACTCAACGCATGTACCGCCACTGTCGAGGACATGGTGGCTTATCTGGTCAGAGTTAATGTCCTCCAGGCACCGACTAAAAAGTGCTTGGAGGTTGC
>NQII01000040.1:798143-955462 GCA_002778355.1 Clitarchus hookeri
GGTGCGTATTTACTGCGTTCAGGCGAACTACACCGGATTATTTGCTGATGACTCAAGAAAGCCCTGCACTCTCAACAGATCTCCCGGCGGGTAGGGGCGTACGAAGATGAAGGGGGTGGGAGGGGAAGGCCTACGCTTCAGCTCCATGTGTACCAAAATTTTCCACCTGTCTGTGGTCCCACGTGCCGTCTCGTAGGCGCCAGCGAAGTGCGCTAGGCGGGGGGTGTGAGGGGGTGATGGATGTGAGCCAATGTCGTGCTATAATCCCTAAACCGGCACGCGACAACTGTTATAAACTTGGCTGTAAAAGTGTTACAAATGATTGAAAAATACACTGCTGAATATTAAAACTGCAACACCAAGAAGTGTAGGACAATGACATGATTAATTTTTCAACAGAGTGGCACAACACGTACACCAATGGCAACACTTATAATTGGTATATAAGTGGAGGTTGGTGAGCCGCCAAGAAGTAGTAGCATTGTATTTCCTGCCATTTATGTGCATAGACAGTGAGCATGCCATGTTAAAGAACATGATAACCATACAAACAGGTTTCTACCTTTTACTGTGCGCAACAATCGTGGCCTATCGGAATTGTGAATTATCCTACTGCAAAACTGGTTCTTACATTGAAAGAAATGCAACCACAAAAAATTGGATAATGGGATCTGTGAGTCGGGGAGAAATGGGCTGAGTGACATGCAGGAAGTCAATGGTTCTGTCACACCAACATGTGTGAGGAGAGACATCTCATGCAGCCACATAAAACACCCTCACACCAGAGTTCAGGCATGTTGCACATAAATCTCTTGTTCGCATACAAGGTTTGTTATCATCAGTAGTATCAGGGCATCTAGTCCAAGCATACATTACTATGACTGCCATTGACTGCTCACCACAAGGCACCTGCAATGGTGCTTGGAACATCAGGGGCGAATGGCATGCCATCGTCTTCTCTGGTAAATCCGCTTTTGCTTGCAGCAACATGGCACATATCTCTCTGGGTCCTGCATTGTGCTCTGTCATACATGTATGGGGTGCCATCGGATTCCAGTCCCGCTTGTGTCTAGTCTGTATTGCTTGTATGCTGACTAACAACCATTACATCACAGAGGTGTTGGCGCCTGTTGTCCCCTATCTTCATGGCCAGCTGGGAGCCTGATACCAATAGGATGATGCGCAACTACATGTGGCACACATCGTCTGATAGTTCGTGGATGATCACCATGTCACACTGCTTCCTTGGCCTGTGTATTCATCGGGTCTCTTGCCCAATGAAAACATGTGGTGCATGGTTGGATGAAGACTTGACTGTTACAGTACACCTGTAGCCACAGCTGATGAATTTTGGTCATGTATCAAAACAGCATGTGCAGAAATTTCCCAGACAGACATGCAAACACTCTCCTTTCTATGCTGTGTTGTTAGCAGCAGTTGTTCGTGTGTTCTAAAATTGTAATCATTACAGTAGTAAAGTCATGTAAACTTTCAGCATGTTCATTTCTATTTTATTTCCAGCACCCCTTTTAGCTGCTTAACTTTTTATCCATTTGTGTATTTCCATGCTTTTGTTCTTAAGTGCACCGCCTACCAGGTGGCAGCTGTGAAATTTAAATGGGAAATTCCGCCTCAGTACGTTAATTTTAAAGATAGGTGTTTCAAACAAAATGTACTCTTCACAAAATTTTTAGGAGAAGCTTTCTACAGTATATAGGTTTCCAGGACATGTTTAGCCAGTTTGCAAGGAATTTTTAAAATTTATGTTTTACAAAAATGTACATACTGCCTATCTATATTGAAAATATAGGCTTGTAGGGATCTTCTCTTAATAAATTTGTGAAGAATACATCAAGTTTGAAACACCTATCTTTAAAATTAACGCACTAAGGCAAAATTTCCTTAACATTTATTTCCTATTAAATTTTTGCATTTGCCAGCCGGTAGGCAGTGCCCTTAAAATGTTTAATACTGATGCAATAAAATAGTGTGACATGGCCAAGTTATTGAAAAATTTATAATAATTGTAAATATGCTTATTGTGTTTTCAAATGTGCAGCACTTATGTTATGTTTTATTATTTATCTTGAATGTTTTTTTTTAATATCATTGAATGAATAGTTGTTAAGTAGATAAATGTCAAAAAATTTTAACATTATATTATGGCCATGTTCATTTCATAGGTGGGCAACTTTGTCCCATCTTATATTTTCCTCTGTCAGTCAAGCAAATAAATAAATTTTAAATATTTTTTTTATGTTAGAATTTATTTTTTTCTAAACAAAAATTACAGAAATAAAATATTCTATAACAATTTTAATGTTTTTTTTTACTTTCCATTTAAGATATCTTCAGTGGTTCAGTATCTACTCAATATACTTTACAGAGAATATGTGTTACACGGCTTAAAGATTTATGTTTAAAC
This sequence comes from Clitarchus hookeri, assembly GCA_002778355.1. Classification (NCBI taxonomy): domain Eukaryota; kingdom Metazoa; phylum Arthropoda; class Insecta; order Phasmatodea; family Phasmatidae; genus Clitarchus; species Clitarchus hookeri. The sequence continues at coordinate 800,569 of NQII01000040.1, forward strand.
TAAAGCTTAGGAGAGTCCAGAGATCATAAATATCCATTTTAATTTGTCTGAATTGAGATTTCAATCTCCTTTTTACATCATTCTGCTCCTATTATAATTTGGCCAATATTTTATACCATTTTCATACCTTATTTCTTTAACCTTACAATTTACTTCCACTTTTTAAGTTGTTTTGTTTATTACTGTTCACAAATAGTCCCAATTAGTGTATACAGCTGTAACAAATTGACCATGTATCTCACTGTCATAATTTATTATATATTTTGCTAGAGAAACTGTTTTAATTCTGCTGGGGATGATAGTTATGCTTTAGGTTTTAACAGAAAAATATATTAAGATGAAACTGAATAAAAGTTTTCTTGCATCTATAGTTTCTTTATATTTTGAACAGTAATCACATAATGGTGCCTTTGAGGTCTTGCTGGGTCAACCCCTTTTATTTGTGGTATCAGTAGTAGGGTTGTCAATATTGATATATAACAGATTGTTTTTTAATCTATCAGTTAATCTCATTTTCTTTGTAATCTTACTGTGAGTTTCTTCTGCAATGAAATCACCTGCACAAATACTTGATTGTGAAGAGGTTTTCAGTTTCACCTTACATTCTTTGCCATTGTTTGCAACACAATCCCCCTACTTTTGAGGGAAGTGCTTTTTGAACGATTCACTGATTTGGCATCCACCTATTCTGAATCTCATATTCCAAAATCTGAACTGGAAAGTTACAAATTTTGGCTTGAAAAAAAATTCTGATTCAGGCATAAATACAGATTGTCCAGTTGGTGACATAGCAGCACTCAACTTCTTATTGTATCAAGGCATGTATCCAGAGTTTGATGTACTGACTTCCTAGTCACCTTTCATATGTTCTCAGCATAGCTGTTGTGATGCACTAATAAAAATAATATTTTGTGGTTAAAATAATGTGCGTGACATGAAAAGATTTTGGGTGGCTCTGGCTCGTAACATGGAGGTGTAGAGAGCTCATGAGGATGAAGTGAGATGAGTACAGAGCAGTGCTGGAATGCAAGGGCGGGGAAAAGGGAGATACTAGAGAAAACCAGCCAACAAGCACTATTGTCCGACACCCAGATACGAAAATCCAGAAGCAACCCCGCTGGAAATCAAACCCGGTTTGCCTTGGTGGGAGGGAGGCAAGTAGTCTTACCACTATGCCACCATGGCAGCCCCACAAATAACTTGATAAATTCATATTACTTGTTAGTTACAGTTAATAGTGATGGCTTAATTTTTAAATTACATATATAATCTCAAAATATGGAATGATATTAGCCAGGCCTTTGTCACTCTATAAAGACAGTTTTGACATAACTTCTAAAACACTTTTAAAAAATTAAAAAAAATTACCAGTGAACTTTTTTTATTATGTAACCATGTTTACTACTCACTCATGTATACAAATACAATCAAACAATAATGCATGAAGTTTTCAATTAACCACTACACTCCTCAGCGAAAAGTTTCAGTATAAAAATTTGGTGGCTATCAATCAGCTGTTAATTAATAATGGCTGCCAACAAGAGAACATAAAAAGCTTATAAATGGTTATGAAAATTGTTAATTAAATTATCTTTGTACAACATAAGAATGGAAATATTCCATCTTTAGTTGAAAAGCTCAGTAAATTAAAATTTTGTCTTATTAGTTTAAATGGGACAAAGTCACCTCTGTGAGCCCATGTCAACTTGTCTGATGGTATGCAGGCATATTTTTGACACTTCACTTATTTTCTTTTTGCTCATGGTTAGTGAATTCCATAGCACTAATTTTTGCATAATTTATTTAGTGTGTTGTAACAAAAGGAGGGAGAAAAGCTAAAAAAAATACTTATTTTCTAAATATTTAATTATTTCCCTATTTCATATACATACATATATATGTATATATAATCAAACTCACAGTAGAAATCTCGGTTTTAGCAGTGGCCTATAATTTTGTAATTGATTTTGTGCTTTTTTTTTTAGCAAACATCATCTAAAATCATCTTGCCAACTGAAGGTGCAACCATTGCCGCATTCTCTTCGTGTAACTAGGTAATTACTTGAAATGGAAAAGTATATACATTATGTATAACAAAATTTATTAATTACGAAGGATGCTAAACATTTTGAAAGTTGGATTGGGGAGGAAAGCTTATATTATATTTTAATAAATTTTCTGCTTTATTGAAACTAACAAGCTATTTTAATTTTTTTAATGTGTATTCGATAGTCTGAAATATTTTAAATTTAACACCCAAAACAACATCTGTAGATAAATATTAAAGTATATATAAAAGAGCTCTACATTTTTTGTATTTATAAATGTCCTGAATTTTACGTAAAACTATATGTTTCCTTGTCCTATAGCTGTTTTTATTATAGGTCCTTCTCTTCATCATCCTCTTCATCCTTATATGATATTTAAAGTAAGTTTTAATGATTCCATTTATAAACTAAGACTTTCAATTTATTTCTCTCCTTCCAGCAGTCTTCCAGCACTATTTAAAAAATTCCAATTTTTGCTCTGTACTCTTTATTGTGTGTTAACAAACTTTTCCCAAAGTATTCTTTTTAGTTGACACCCTCATTTTATTGAGTTTTATTTTCCACCATCAGTTCCCAATCTTATCAGGTGTCTGAACAATTACCACTTTTCATTGTATAATCATTATGCAGGCACAATTTCTTCAGTGCAGTGTACTTTTATTTTCTTCATTTTCTTACCTGCTAACTTCATTAAGATGACTTGTAACTTACTTTTCTCTCTAATGTTCATAATGTTTGTCTCGGTACTTATATTTCAAGTTTATGTCTCCACTCAGCATCAAACACATACCAATTAGTCTTCTCTTTAACTTCCTTTTGTTTTCATCTGAAGCTTAAATCTCATTAATCAAATACATAGAATGTAACTGAGTAACACTCAAAAACAGTGGCTGTAAGCTCAGCATGTTATGTGATGATGCTTATAAGTGCTAAATATGGTCAGCACTTCATGATTATGGTGGGGTCCAAACCACTTGAATACTGACTTAGTGCTCAGAAATTTTTGAGTTGAACCATCCCTGATGGGTCTAAAGTGATTCATAAAGGCATATATGCCTTTGAAAGGGAAGTTGAAACTAGAGTTTACTGCAGATGGAACACTGGTATCTGGACATTGTGAAACTTAACTAAGGTTTGTGTCCACTACAAAACACAGATACTATCAAATATATTTTTTGGTAATAATTGATGTTACCACCTTGGCATTGCATTGAATTTCCTTACGTGAAAACATAATTCATTTAGAAATGAGAATCTATCTGTAGGTCAAAGTTAACAAAAAATATTGCTTTGTATTATTGCAGTAAACTTTGTTGCAAAAAATACATGGAGAAAATATTTAAACAAGAATTGAAATGCCTAGTAAGTGGGCAATTTGCATTGAATCAAAGGGATGGAGTGCAATAATACTGGGGTCAATTAATATGCTACCATGAAGAAGCATGTATCTGGACTGAAAATTGAAGTTTTGATGTAGGTTTCATTGAACTGGTGTCCATGATACTGAATCTTGGGGAGGGGGGGGGGTTATATATACATACGTATAGAAATAAGAAATAGACTTGGCATAAGGATGTATTACAAAAGGACATATAATTAACATTTACATCATAGGTTAAGTGTATAATTGCATATTCTCAAAAAAGTTTACATGTTTGCAACAGGGTATTTAAAACCAAGTAGCTAATAATAGTAAATGGCTTCTTTATTTTATAAGAAAAATTATAATTTCCTTTTACTGGTTCATGATAATGAAATATTTTCTGACAATAACTTGTTTGTTATCATTACTTAACATTACTTGCTTTCTGCCATGTGTTTTATCAAGTTGCTGGTAGCTTTTTTTTATACTGTTGTTACGAACTAGCTTTTCAGACAATTCTTACATGAAAGATGCTGGGGACGTAACTCAATAATCACTCAATGACTTCGGTAGAGCACACCAGTATAGGATGAGGTTTATTAACATTAAGCTTTTATAATAACTATTTATGTTACCATTGACCGGGGGAGCTTTACATTGAATTTATTATTATTAGTCATTATATTTAACTCACACCATTTTAATTAACCCTAACTGGAACGTCATCACCTTGTTAATGTTGCCGGAGGCTGATTCTACAAGGCGGTTAATGCCGGTCGGACACACCCCATTTTCCTGGTCAGCTTCGCTGGTCGGGTCACCAAAAGGACTAAAGATGAAAGACGACAACCCAGGTGTTACGCCGGCCTATATGAAGCACGTGGTTCTGCGGCCCCGCTCAGTGACCGGTGGAGGGGATTTCTGCAACTCTCTTGTTTCGGAAGGATTGACGACCAAATGGTGGTGTTGCAATCCCGCTCGTTTGCAGGTTTAATGTTTGAAGGTGTGATCAGGCAAGGCGTTCAGCTAAGGCCTGACCACACCATAACATCTCCCCCAATGTTCACTAGCGAGATGCCCTCATCTCACCCTAGAGTCCGTGTGGGTTATGTAGGTGACTGGGTGTTGCGGGGTTCATGTTGTGGCAGCAGGAATATGGATCGGGTTGAAGTCCTCTTTGCTACAGTAGGAAACATTTTTGAAAGGATTTAAAACAGACGGATAATTTAGGTATAAGGAACTGCCAGTTGCTATTGTGCAGTCCTCGGGCCAGGTGGGCCGGTCTAATGCTGGGCGGTGTGTTTACAGTGGCGTTGCGCGCCTTGCACTTGTATTTCCGCTGGGTGTGCAGATCGTCTTCCAAGCGAGCATGGCAGATGCCCCGCAGGCGGTTCACGAACGCATCAGCCTTTCTTGAGTTCGTGATTCGCTAAGCCCTACTTGGCGTGGCTCGTTACCACAATGAAAACAGAAAAAAATATATTTAACAATGAAAAGAATTTAAATTTGGTAAGTTAACTGCTTTCCCCGTTACTAGAATTATTTTTTTTTTTGTTTGTACAGAAAATACACGTGCTGTAAAATGAATACATTTTAGATCACCGAGAATTGTTACATACTAAACGGTACATCACATCACTGGGTTAGGACACTGATGGGATGGTATCGAAATGTAGAATATTATTTAAGTAATTAATGGAAAAAATGCAAAAAGAAAAGAAATGTTGCAGCTTCTTTTTTTTTCTACGTTTCAATACTTAAGAGAGAAGGAGAGAAGGGTATTCTTATACTAGCAATGTTATGACATGTATTTTAAATTATACTAGTAGTATTAAAAAGGGAAAAAAAAATTTCACAGAAATTTTGTCTTTCAATGAAATGTATTAGCAGAATGCCTACACAGTTTGTCAAAACATCTTATATAAAATTTTCCTTAAATAATTAATAGGGTCCTTATAGTTACATTGCAGATTATGGTTATTCAAAATTATATTGGTAATTTAATTCCTGATTTTATTAGATTGTTGGGGTGTGTCCGACCTTGGAAGTTTATGTATTTAAACGCGAGTTAAAGCTTATTTATTTTTATACTGTCGTCAATTGTTCTCTCAGGTGATATAGGAATACCACCTTACGTTACAATTTTATAGTTACGTTACGCTTGTGAATCGAGTTCTTAGTTAATGTCTATTTTCATACAAGTTTTTTTTTTCTTTTTCAGAAAATAAATTATTTTAGTTAGCTGTGTGCGCTGATAAACTCATAATTATTAAAATGTTAATATGTACGCTGGACAACAAAACATATAAGTATAATATAATTACATTTCTTATTAAAAAGTTAAGATTGGAATGAAGAGGAGCAAAACGCATAGCATATTAACAAAGCCGAGGGACATCAACACATAGTATAAGTAAAACATAGCAACACTTATTATGCAAATAGAATATAGTAGAGAGGAAAAGAACATATATGAGTAAATAAAGACAGAGTAATTACACTTCTACTTTCACACAAAGGGGTGGCATACAGGGGTTGGGGAAATCTGCACTCAATGACTTACTCCCTGGAGGTCAAAAACGAAAGTACCCTCGTAGTATACTTTCAAAGTACTGTGTAGTAGCAAAAAGACCCACAGCAAAAATCCAATTGCGCCCCTACTGCCTGACCTCTGTCAAGGCTAGTAGAGCACAGAAAATAGGCCCCCTCTGGTCGGGTCACAATTCCGCCAGAGGCCCAAAGATTGCTCTGCTTCTCACGCGAAACGAAAGGTTTGACATCCTGGGTAAGTACTCCTTGCAATTGGGTGGTTGTGGATAAACCATGAACAGACAAACACAGTCGAAGTGGATGCGTCTCCGGCACTATTCCCATTTTGTTAAATACCCTTAATATTGCACGCAATTAATCCTTCTCACGTCAGGTTTAGCAGTCTGTGCATCAAACAATACAGTATGACTGGCATGGCGTGTCGCTAGCACGTCCGAAAGCCACGAGGATTGGCTAAGTCCTCGGATCGCAGAAATGCGTAAACCCAACTGTATTCATTCTCCTTGTTTCCTTATAGCACAGGCGTGTGGGAAATACATGAAAATATTGATAGTATGAGAAACTTAAACTAGAACAATAAACTTAAGTTTAAAGGCGGATGTGGCGGGAAGAAATTGCGTGGCGCACTTCTGCACGCGACTTCGCAACACAGCGGTGCTCGTGCCGCGGAGAAATGCTGACAACATAATGTGTCTGCTCGGCAATTTCTAACTGCGTGGCGTGCGCTGGCACACTTTTTTTTTTCTCGCGCCCAGCGGCGCTTGAGCCGTGAGGAAGCGCTGACGAGGGAATAAGTCGTCTCGGGTCAACTATATATCGTCCTTCTGGTTGGTAACTCCTAACGCAATATGGGCGTTCTATCAGCGTACAAAAATTGTCATAGTTAACTGGCATACCTTATTCCTAAGAATGATATGAGAAGTTTCTTAAATATATAGTATGTATACTGAAGGGAAAGTTGAATAAAATATATATTTATTTTATCTGCGCACAGTAATAGCTAACGACGTACAACATAGTGTACTGCATGGAGTTTATTAAATTAGCCTGATTTTAAAGTTACTGTACTCAAAATGCTTATAGGATTACGAATTACTGTCACAGTAATAGTTAAATGGCAAATAACTATATCCAGCGCACACAGGTTATCTACATATTAATTTATATAACTCGCTTGGTATAGCTGAGATAAATTGTTTACACGTGAATATACGCAACTAGGAACTTGCGGTTTACACTGAAATTCTTCACATTTTGAATAACGATTGTTATTTAGGTTTCAACTTTGCTTTAAGCGTTTAGATATTGTGCTGTAAAAGGTAAATTAATATTTAAACCTAAGGCATTTTAAAAGAAGACATTATGACATTATTTAAATTGGACTGCCACTTTAAAGTTTTAAGGTTAAAAGCGGAAGTAGCTGAAAGTTTGCTATTATTATTACGGAAATTAGCGTGGGTGGGTGGGGAATTTATTGAAATGGGGGTGGATGGTAGAGAAGCTGATGCAAGGCAGTGAGAGGGTAGGGAGGAACCAAGCCTCCACCATTGTTACGAACTCTGCTTTTCAGACAATTCGTACATGAAAGATGCAGGGGACGTAACTCAATAATCACTCGGTGACTTCGGTAGAGCACAACAAATTTAAGATGAGTTTTATTAACATTAAGCTTTTACAATAACTATTTATGTTATCATTGACTGGGGGAGCTTTACATTGAATTTATTATTATTAGTCATTATATTTAATTCACACCATTTTAATTAACCCTAACTGGAACGTCATCACTTTGTTAATGTTGCCGGAGGCTGATTCTATGAGACGGTTAATGCCGGCCGGACACACCCCATCTTCCTGGTCAGCTTCGCTGGTCGGGTCGCCAAAAGGACTAAAAATGAAAGACTACGACCCGGGTGTTACGCCGGCCTATATGAAGCGCTTGGTTCTGCGGCCCTGCTCAGTGACCGGTGGAGGGGATTTCTGCAACTCTCTTGTTTCGGAAGGATCGACGACCAAATGGTGGTGTTGCAATCCTGCTCGTTTGCAGGTTTAATGTTTGAAGGTGTGATCAGGCAAGCCGTTCAGCTAAGGCCTGACCACACCATAACACTGTGCTAACAGGTTTAAGTGACACAAAGTGCATACAAATAATAATAAATAATGTTCGTGTTGTTTTTTAGTTCCCTCCAACCTGTCTAAACAGATGGTCCAGAAGAGACTGGCAAAATGCTTTCTAATTGAACAACCCAGTATTTACCTCTGGAACACCCCAACCGCACTGCAAATTCAAGAAACACTTGAAGTTTTTATATTAACTTTTTACTGTGTGACCACACTTTTTAAATATGCATTTTAATAATGGATATCCTTCTCCTATTATTTACAAATTTTGATTCACTGGTGACACATTCTATTTAATTATAATTCTTCTCAAACCATTATCAGTAGATAGTAGTTGCTTTGTAACTGTGTTTTGAAATTTAACCAAATTATTTTGATAGAAGGGGGGGGGATACTTTATCCTAAGAAAATATTTCAGGAGTGTCCTCTCCAGCTACTTGTCACACACACAGATGTTTCATTGGCTGATGTGAATATTCGAACATTATACATGCAGTGAAGTAATTCATATGTTAAAGATTGGGGTATTTTTTAACAGTCTTTGTATATATTCACTTTATTTAGTGCTACATTGTAGAGGTTTTTAATTTATGAATGAAACCTACCTCTCTGTAAGTAACTGTCATGTGTAATTCATTTTGCTATCTACATATTTCAGTTTTGATGCATGTTACATGTGCTTCAATTATATTACACCATATAATGTTGAGTGGAATAAGTGTTGCCCATATGCCAGGCATATTGCTGCTTATACATAGAAGACACAAGGCAATCTTTTTCATTTTGATGTTTGATGACAGTGGTATTAATTGAATTGCGTTCATAGTTTAAGTTAATAATTTCTATAGGCTAATTTACCAAATGGTAAGATGATGACAACCACAGAAAAAAAAAAAGTAATAAACTTCATAAAGATAAAACAATCAGTAGAAAATGGCCAAAAAATTGTAACATAAAGATACTATATCTTTAAAAGACATATTAATGAAACTGAAATCAAACAAATGGAAATAAAATCCAAAATGTTTAATCCAACATCAATTTAATTGAAATTGAAAAACATATAACAACCAAAATAACGATTTTATAATAAAGCAGGGACAGATCATTAAAACATTTTTTGTAATATGCAAAAAAATGTTTTCACACCCCCACCTTCTAACTATTACTCTTCACAAATCATCATCTTTCTAACTATCTCACTCCAACAGTGATTTTCTGATAGAAATTTTGAAAACAGACAATGCATTTTTTTTATGCTTGGGGAGAGATTTAAATTTAGGTATTATTATACAAATGTAAGAATAAACTACAATTGATTGTATTAATAATTTTTTTATTTAATATAAGTACCTTGTTTATGTTCAATCAAACTGTAGAGTGGTATGCATATGTCAAAAGTTAAAAACTATCATAAAGATTAATAAAATTTTGGGATAAAATGTAATGGTCAAGAAACTTTTAACTCACCTTTCTTAGTAAGATAAAAGCTATAGGATTATCATCAGAAATGGTTATCTAATAGTGAGATTGACTTATTTTAGCCTTCAAATTTTATTACTATAATTTTCCTTGTGTATTGCATGATAAAGTCATTAGGCACTGCTGATGCAGCACCCGTATAGTTCAGTGCCCCATACAGCCACTTGTCTAACATGGTCCTTAATCTGTCCCTGGAATAAAGATCTTGTCCAACAGATGTAATAACAAGACAATGAATTATGTAAAACAAACGTAAAAATATAATTTCACATACAAAGGGTGCAGCAAACTAAGAAAAAACAAATAAGACTGTTATGATGTTTACAGTACTGCAGATTGGTCTTGCCCTCAGGTGAGAGTAGACTATATTTTGGTTTCTTCATCTAATATTCTGTTGCTAATTTTTTGTTTATAATAGTAATCTATATAACTAAAAAAATTTACGTTGTCATTAATGTCTTTAATTATATTAATTTTTTATTTCTTGCTTATTTCCTGCATTGGGGTCACTCATATCAAGCTATTTAGGCTTTGATATCTGTGTTAAAATGGAGAATTTTGCTGGTTCATCAGTTTATGTTATTTTGGACTTTTTCTCTTATTTTTTGTGTATTTTACAATTTTATATAATAACAAATAGTAATCTTGTTGAGTACTAGATGTAGATGATTATTGCATACCAGGTGACTTTTGTACAGCCCTGCAGCTAACATAGTACAATGAGAATAAATGGTCAGCATGACACACCTCAGCTGGTAAACCCAGTCTCTGGACCAAGACCGGTACCTCTTCTCTTTCAGGCAGAAGCTGGAGCAGTCCCGAACCAGAAATTTCTCCCTTTGAAAAAACCCACAGAAGGTGTCGAGAATCAAACCTGGGTCTTCTGGGTCACAGTCAACTGCCGTTAACCATTACACTGTGTAGGTGGAATTTACATTCTTATACTGATATTATTTTGTAATGAACCTTGGCAAAAAGTGTTTAAACAGAGTATAAGGCAACCTTTTTCATTAATTTTAACATGTTGATTTGTATATTGCTTTATTTAAGGGAGGGGATGGTAGGAGCAATCTTTCTTCTAACAGGTGGTAGAAAGGTCAAAATTCATATTTTAATCACATATGACTTATTTGCCCTCCTCATCACACACCAAAGATGTAATTTGGTGTTTTAAGAGAATTCTTTACAATAAGAAGCTGCACACATAAATATTATAACAGAATAAAAATTCTTGAAAAATGTTTAATCATATTATTAAAATATTTATTATACACAATCGGGAACAAAACACACAATCTTTTGTTCAGCTGAAAATATCACATTTGCCTGCTTAGTTTTTTACAACTAACAAGAAGGTAAACTACAAGGCAAGCAGCATGCCATACCTGTATGCATTCAAGAAATGGTAAGTTGAAAATTAACTATTTAGATTAATGAACTCTGTTCTGCTAATGAACAGTGTTTTGCAGAAAAAGCAGCATTGTCTGTTTTAAGCTCTTTTGAGATTGCTGTAACTTACCCAAAAACAGATGTTAGCGATACCATCTCGCAGGATATGTATCATATGAAACTTGAAGGAGAGAGTACAAGTACACAATGTGGCATAATTTTGTGCAAATACTTGAAAAATTTTAAGGATGTTACAGCTTTTTTTGTGAACATGAGTTTGCTATGTGGATAGGCGTTTAACAAAAATCGCTCTTTATCATTAACTGCTGTTCCTAGCATTATACGAGTGCTTTAGTTTCCCTTATAAATGTGATTTGTGAATTTTAAATTACAAAAGTAATGATTTCTTAAATCATCAACTTGAGTGTTAGCCTATCTTGTACTGGCAAAGATATATGTTATTGAAAATACTGTATTTAACTGACCATAAGACAGATGTTTTACTTCAGTTTTTACTTCCAAAAAATTTAAGGTGGTCATATTTTCACCTACCAAAAATTTTGAGGGCCAATGTTTTTGCTGAGTAGTAGCAAGTGAGGGTCAGTGTTTTTTAGACACATGTTTTATTACAATATAAATAATTGAACAAAAATCTTAAAAAGTAAACATAGTTATAATTAGAAAAATGATAAGGATATACAAAAAAACATGACTTACCTACTTATATTTTATTAATACATTTGAGGTATAATGTATACTGCATTTTATGAACTGCAAAAAATTTGGTTATGTTTAACCTTTATTTAAGTGCCAAGATGAAGTAACCACGTTGAATTACATTACCAAATAATTTGCGGAGAGATAAATTTTTCCTATATACCACAGTATTAATGAGGGTTGTCTTATTTTTGAGGTCCTTCTATATTAGGGTGAAAATGGTACGTGTAGGATTACAACTGTTGTGTATTTACATGCATGAAAGTAGTACAGTAAAATATGCCTGTATACTTAAAATTTCCTTCACTCCTCCCAAAAAAATTACATTTCTTGATCCATCATTGGATTAATAGTCCATTATTTAATAACCAGTTATTCTTCTGCTTCCTAAAATCCAGTTCAGCCTCAGGGTGATAACATTAATATTTTTATAAAGCAATATGATGGCAATAGTTTCTTTTTTGTGATTGCAGATTTTCATTCAGTTACACTTTATCAGATGCTCAGTGTTCCATACTAAACATTTTATGCAATGATTCTAATAAATTACTTTTTTAGCTCCTCCTTCAAAAGCCTATACAGACTAAGGAGTCACTTCAAACTGTACATCTGTTTCAGTTAATTTTTTTGTGACGAACCTACAATTGCCATTTGTGCTATTCAGTTATATCCAGTTAAAAACCATTGACATGTTGCAGGTTTTCTTAATGTAAGTTATCACGGTTCACCTTACTTTTTTTTGCTTAACATCATTCTTAACTTCTGCATCTTGTCCTCATATATTCAACTGTTCTCGTATCTCTTACATGTTATTTCATATCACTGTTTGATAGACCACAAACGTTCAGTCATTTCATTACAGTGTTTGGTAGTTTAAGTACTACTCATGATATTTTATTCATCCTTTCTTGTAGGTGTAAGTCTTCTGCCTAGCATTGTAAAGTCAAGCTAATATTTTTAAATAATATAGCTGGTAATGTTAGCTTAGTTAATCTAGGTTTAGTTTGCCCCATGATCATTTTTATTTATAAATTAACAGTATATAGAAATATAAACTGCTACATTGTGCAATTTTATCCCATTTTTATTGTCTCTTTATGTTCCGAGTGATAAAAGAACTTCAGAAAATAAGTGTTTGTACTTTTATTAGTCTCCAAACTTTTGTTAATATGAAATTTAATTTGTGCCCACAGTTGCATTGTTAATTTTAGTATGGCTGCAGGAACATGTTTTTATAATTTTTTTGTATTTACTTATGATTCAGTGTCACTTGACATAATTATGTTTTGAAAAAAAAAAAATTGAGTCAATATATGGATGGGGACTTGTTATGTTTGCAACTATATATTGAAAGCGGAAGTGCTTGTTATAAACCACTATGGCAGGTAATAGACCAAATGTCAGTTTTGCTTTGAAGAAAATGAGCAGAAACCCAATTAACAAAAGTGTAGTATTAATTTTCCAACTTTCTTTTATGTTCATTAAACTCGTTTCTTTATGGTAATCCATGAGGAAAATTCATGTGTGTGGAAATGTTCTCTCTGAATAAATGTCACATAGTTTCCATTTTGTGGCATTTTTATGTATGTAGTATATTTTACAAAATAAAAAATTCTTAAAAACAATAAATTATTTAAATTGTACACAATTTCACATTAAATAATACTTTGTAGAATTTTGTTGTCTGTGGGCAGCTTGTGAACTTATGCTTGTGTTAAAACTGTGAAAGTTGTAACTTTGTTTTGCATGTGGCAAACAAAACGTGACAATTGTACATCCACAACTATATTTATTCAATATTCTATAAGCTGCAGTTTCATTAATTTTATTAAGAAACAAAATGTGTACAAATAGATAAAGCACCACTACTTTCTATGAATTACATTAAACTCTCAATAACACTGACTAAATTGGGGAGTGGTGGGAAGGTTGTCAGAGTTGCAATTTGTCTGCCCTACTGAGGGGATAATTATATCGCATCCAAAGCAAAGACAGCTGCTATCATTTATAAAAGTACACATCTGTAGTCTAAACTAAATATGGCAATAAAAATTTTCTCCAGTTTAGTTTAAATACCATTGCAATCATTCTGTAAAACTAATCAAGCACCAATTCTTAATCTGTGCAATGCAATCATCCTGCCATACGGCTTGAGTCCATCGCTGCATGTGGCTATCTGTAATGTCGGAGACAATGTAAAGGTCATTTGCCACCTGTGCTGTGGACATCGTGCATTATTGTTCTACACAACACATAGCCAGCATACTGCATGACCGCGCTACTCACTGTTGAACCACATTGTCTTAAAAGTTAAAAATAAAATACTACAAATTAAATTATAGCAAATTTAAGAACTAATTTATTATAGGTATTTGTAGTGCCTAAAAGAGTATGGGACACTACACTAAATTTTAATTTGATGAGTACAGAATAGGCTATTGGAAATTTTGGAGATGGTGTAAATTGCAGCAATTACCTACCAGCCATGTGTCACGTGGCTGGTCAGCTACCAATGCATGGTCATTCCCTATATGATGAAAAGGGGTCCAATTAACGTGCGACTCAAACGCACGAGTAGAATGTTGCCACCAGACAGTCAGGTTATAGGGGGACTGTCACCCTGATGTGCATCAAGGATGTTAAGATGGACAATGGTACAAAGTGTTAAGCCTAACACAGGGCTTCTCTTCAGACTAGCGTGGACCCGTGGTGTGTGATGATCTGGGTTGTTTCAATGAGTATGACAAAGAAATTAAATTACCAGAATTCACTAGCTAAGTCAAGATATTTAAACTTATCAAACAACTCCAGTGTAGCTATCTTATTACTCTTCCATTTGAGGGCCACTTCTGCTTCTATGCAAAATTACATAACAACTGTTACAATAAAAGCATCGCTTGAATATTATTTTGATTGCTAACAAGTCTGGATCTTCTCCAAAGTCACAATATATCTCAGACTGACCATATACTATCCAGCGAGGTGTTACAGAGGATATCCTATGGCAATTCTCACATCTAGCAGCACGTGGTGCATTAGGGGACCCATCCATTTTACTACTAATTGAGAAGCGTTAATTCAAAACAAATATTTATTTACTAAAACAGTTCACTTATTACTGCACTACTCAACCTGATTATTCCGTATGACATTATTAGTTGGTTACACATAGCATACCTTTCCCATTTTTTTCCTTTTACATGTTAAGCCATAGCATCCTTTTTACACATTATGCAATTACACACATTATATCCTTTCTACATGTTACACCATTACAAAAGACTGATAATTAATCTTACATTAATATTTTTGTTAATTGACTTAATTTAACATTATATTAATAATTACTTGAAACATCTATTAAGTGAAACATTTCCCATCTTTTACCTGTTTATATTTTATGCCATCACCTGATTACAAAAGACTGACAATAATTACTACACTGACATTTCTTCTAATTAATTTCAATTAACATTTTTATTAATAATTACACAAAAAAATTTTTTTGTATAATTGCCTTCACCATCACCTGTGCTCCATATTTCAACTTATTTTTCCTCCAACAATAATGACTCTGCCCACATGCTGGACAGGACCAAGCTACTTGTGAATACTTAAAAGAGCCTTTTTAAGCATTTCATTTTTGTACAATTATCTGTTAACTTTGAATGACTAGGAACTCTAATGCAACTTTTTCTCAAATGCTATCCAAATGATTAAAGTGCCAGTTTCTTATTCATCCAAATATGCAAACAAGTTAAACACGCGCAGTGACTTTATACCAAGTTAAAGTTCACTTAATATGACAAGCGGGTGACCCATTTTGCCAACGGACTACTGACTTCTTCTGAGCTGCCCCATCTGGATAAGACTGTAACGACTAGGTGAATAAGACCCTGTTGAGTAAGACAAACTTAGTGGGAGATTCCTTATGCAAAATTAGGTAGGGTATACATTTAAGAATGTGACCAAAATTGCATATTAAGAGAGGTATGAGCACATGAAAATGAATTTCGAGAGTGGAATTAATTACAAACATCAGAAACTGTTTGAGATAAAACAACAATGTTGTGAATATGGTTTGGTCGATAGAAGACCTCATACCCCACCATGTTAGGTTCGTAATTATCATCCCCCTTCGTCAAGAAATTGGGGTTGCTAGATTTTGATCGCATGTAATTTCATAACTGTTAGGTTGTATCATAGTTTGAAGATTGTTTATGAAAGAGCATGTTAAATCAACTAAAAAGGTTGCCTTAGTAACACACCCTCTGGCCAACCGTTCTCCAAAAAACAGCAACAGCATTATTGGAGGGAGTGGAGTGCCCTTACCCAACGCCTGTGCAGGTATGCAACACTTCTGGCACAAATCACACACAGGCATAAAAGGTGGGGCCAGGTCAGTTCCCATGTTATTACATTTGAAACACATAATAACTCTTTGTTCATTTCAAGGTTGGCACAGTTTTTCCACTGTGTGGAAAGTACTGGTAAATTCCAGGTCCTGGATTTTATTAGTTTTTGCCAGTATTTTCCACTTGGTATGAAAATTTGCCTGAAATCACTCAATTTTGAAGCAGTTTATAATGTACATTTAAATTTTATTATAAAAACTAAAAACTTTATAAGAACTGGTGTGTAATATTTTAAAATCATGTCTCAAGCACTGCCTATTTTTTATTATAGCAACTTGATTTTATGTAGACCTATTGTAATATTTTAGAATATGTGTTTGTAAGCAAAGTTATTTTTATTCCATTGTACACCATTATCTAGTGTGGTCACTTGGAATCACAAACATTAAATTTTCGAACTAAACATGAGAATTATCAGGCTTCCCTTTATATTACCTTCTGGAATAATTCTCATAGAATTACATTCTCAAAGTGTAGATTTATCATTTTTAAACATAAATCTGTATACGTATAACAAATATAAGAATAAACAATGACATGCTGATTTATTTAATTGGTATTAATAATAAGTAAAAGTAAATTTTTATTAAAAACTAATAACTTTAAAAAAGTCTAATTTTGTTACACACCTAGGTACATAATTATATATTTTCAGGTAAAAACCAAGTTTTTGCCGGTGGCAAGGAATTCACTGAAAATTGGTGGCATTTTGCCAACCCTGGATCTTTTACAGTAGTGCCTTTCTCGACATTTCCTACATTATCCTTTCAGTTTTCCTGCCCTTTATCAGGTTCTTCCTGAACTACGTGGACTTCCTCATTTTTACCTTTATTTTTATAAAAACAATTTCACAGGGTGTCTACTGTCCGGGAAAAACAGGAATTGTACAGGAATTCCACTGCCCGGGAAAATTACGGGAATTGCACTGGATTTTAGTCAGATGTTCAGAAATTTGTACTACGTATTTTCAACTTACGTTTCCCTACCTCCCTCCTCTCCAAAATTCTATAATGTTGTCATGATAGCCGAAGCTTGGTGGCGAAGCAGCCTCACTCGTGATTCTTGTGATTAGTACATCAACTGACGTTTTACTGCTGACGTTGACTGTATGCTGTCACTTGTTATTGATAACGCACAGCAAAATACGTGTGTGTGGGTCAGATGAATGGACTCACCCAATCTCAGCTGTGGCCGCTTTCCGCGGGCTGTCAGTCCAGTCGGCATTCAACAGCATTTCATAACATATGGTACAGTGACTATTGAAGTGCAACCATCTGGTAAGTAATATTTGCTATGTTTTGTCAGTGTGTACAGTATAATTTGTGATTAAGCTTTTATTTGAATGGAATGTGTATCTGCAGGCCTGTGTCACAATAATTAGCTATTTGTAATCTGTCAACACATGGTAAACAGACATTAATAATTGTATACCAAGGCTTGCGCTGCATAATATTCATATAATTAATATTTCTGAAGTATAAATGCTTATAAACATTTAAGTAAAACCTGAATAATTAAAAATGCTCGGAGTCAAGAATTACATAATTTTGAATTTTAAAAAGTTTTTAAATTTTGTTTTTAGTTGGGACAGGTCTTTTCCTCTGAAAACAGTGTTGGCATTGCACATGTTAAATATTAGTATATGCAGTATTTACCCACGCACCTCTTGCAATTTTTTTCTCAAAAATAAGGCCTCCAGAAAGGCACTGGTGATATGCGAGTCAGAGAAAATTTGAGTCATTTGTGCATGCAGACATATTGGAGTGGTTGTCTGTGGCAAGATAAGTGCTGGCATGCTCTATCAAAAAAAATGTTGTGATGTAAAACACTTTAAACAAAATCGAGTGCAAATTATTATCCGGCATCTGTGATTAACACATTCAGCCCCAGCGCGGTCCCTGGAACCGCAAGTGGACCAGCGCGGGCCCTTGGACCGCGTACCGACCTTCCTTCTTTTACTGTCTCTCTAGCCCAGGGGACCGCATTTCTGTTGATATCTCTATAGTAAGGGAACGCATCGGTCCCGACGAATAACATAATACTCTTGGTCCATGGAATTTTTTTTTTCCCCTATTACTTTACTAAATGTTTTTAAAATGTAATACTATATTCCCTTGCTAATTTACGTATATGTTGGCTTTCATTGACGTGGTTATTTATTTTAAAAACTTACTATGATTGTTTTACAATGTTATAAGTATACATATATAAAAAAAATTCAGTATCATTTGGAAATTGGAACAAAAAATAATGCACAATAAAAATATATATTATTTATAATGTATTTTATTTATTAATAAACATTTTAAAACTTTGTTACTATTACAATCATTTTTTATTATTATAAAAATATTAATTTTGATGGATAAAAAAATTTAAAAATAAGTTCAAACATTATATTTTATAATTTCAAATTTATTTATCTGCAATGTTTTCGGCACAACACTCCAAGCAATAATGTGGATTTTGTGGACAGACATCACAATACGTAATTATTTTCTTCATCTTATTTTTGGTTATTTCCCCTTTTTTCTTTTTTCCATTGCACCCTACACAGTCTTTTCTTATTTTGTGGCCGACACTTTTTTTTACTAAGCAGTGTGTGATACTTCGACGAAAAGGGGCTTCAAGAATTTCTACTTCTTTTTGAAGCAGCGTCTTAGAGACTGCCACTTGAAAATTGGTTATAGTAATTTTTGAATTTTGAATTTCTTTATATAATATATGCACATTTACTAACGCAGTCCCAAAAATGATTTGGATGGCTTTTTCCGATACCACTTCAACGTTCTCCTCAAACTAGAATTGTAACTTTCCATCTGATCGGAAAGGTCTATAGAAGACTTCCCCTTGTTGTAGTCCACGATAGCAGTCTGCTTTTCTACCGAGCCTCTTTTTCGTATCACCGTCTCGGTCTCGGAGGAGTGTTTCGTGGAGAGCATCAAGACGTCCCATTTGTCCTTCCATTTCAGCACTGTAACGCCTTTATTGTTTTCCCTTGCTATAACTTCTCCTTTTTTAAATTTTTTTATCAATAACTTCTTTAGGAAGCCCTTTTCTATTTTTCCTAACTGTTCCTAGCAAATGAGTTTTTTTCTCAAGGCATTTGTTGGCAAACTTCAAACTTGTGTATTAGTTATCTGTGACAATTGTCCTTCCTTCATCCAGCAATCCCTCTGCTAAATTCATCACTACAGAAGTTGGAACTGCCATCTCCTTTTCTCTTTCTTTTCCAGCATATATTTCATAATTCCAAGTATAGCTCCCACCACAACACAATTTAAAAATTTTGACTTCGTATTTGCTTGCTTTATTTGGAATATACTGTTTTATAATGAGTCTTCCGCGGAATGGTACAGGACTTTCGTCAACGCAAACAACTTCACCAGGAACACAGATTTTCTGGAAATTTTTTATCAAATGTTTTGATAAGCTTCTAATTTTAAAAAGTCTGTCATCTTTCGGGCACAACAAATTATTAGCAAAATGCCATGAACTCAACAGATACTCAAACCGGTTTCTGCTCATTGTTTTTGGGCAAATTTCATTTTTGAAAAACTCATCTGTTGATCAATAATGGCGCAAAGAAGGAAGCAGCGCTATTCCCATGTAAGTAATGAGCCCCAAAAATTTATTAATTTCGCCTAAATTGGTTTCTCCATGAAAGGAAGCCATTGGTGTGGTTGACGAGCTTGGGGGGTGTTTCTGCAGCATATATATATATATATTAGTCTGGTCTACCATCAATTTTATCAAATCTCCATCCACAAATGCTGACCAACAGTCATAAGGAGTTCCATTCTTGAGTTCAGAAATTAGGTCTTGCAATATTCCATTTGGGATTTTAAAATCAAATTTCATCTGCCGTCCTTCCAGATTTGTCCAAACAATATCACATTTTTCACTATCACACACGAATTCATCTGGATTTGGTTCAGCTTCAGTGCTTGGCACTTCGTCACCTCCACTAACCTCAGTTGCTGGAAACTGTAAACTCTCAAGTTCAGCTTGTATTGTTGTTTGAGATGATAAATGATGCCTTTTACGTCTGTCCATGTTAGCACTACTGGTTGATGCATCAGGAACGTCCGGTTCATTGCATTCACTTCCATCAGAAAATTTAGGATCCTCAGATAGATCACTGCCTGTAGACTCATCAGACGCTGAAAAGAATAAAAACGGTAAGAGATAAGAGAACCACGCTAATATTTTTATGAAAAAAATACAGCCTACTAAAAAAATATTGTACTTACATAGATGATGAGAAGCCAACACCAACTCCACCAGCTTACGTCCTCGAGAAAAACTACTCATACTAATATGTATTTTTATTAAGTAAATATTCACAGACCGTAACAAACCGAAGCCAAAGCAATACTGAATGAAAATGGAGGAGGGAGTGGAAAGGAGGCTAGTAAGGGATATTCTAGGAAGAGGAAGGATTAGGGAAGACCGTTATTTTACCTGGCCCGACAGACTACCCCAGTGTCATTGTTCTGGGTATTTTACGGTCAACTGAATTCTAGAAGTAAAAGTATGTAAAACACTTAGTAATACTGCTAAAGCAGTTTATGTGTGTTTTCCAATTTGTTTACATTTTATTTTTACGAATTGAAAAAAAGTACTTTTCCAGCAGACCAATGCAGTCCCAGGGACCGCAAAAACAAAAAGTAAAAATTAATATGTTAAAATGAATTAAAATTTTTTTAAATTATTTATAGGATATCTAAAAGTAATTGTAACAAAAATTATGAAAAAAAACCCAATGGTCCTATCAAACAAATATCAAAAATCTCCTGGGGCTGAACGTGTTAAGGGGAATGATACATGAAAGCCGTATATTTACCTAATTTTTGTCACAGGTTGTTTTACAGAGGATTTCTCTAAATGTTTGGCACTATTAGACTTAAATAATAATTTCGTAAACCTTCTTACATTATTAGAAATTCACTGCATTTATTATTATCGGAGCACTGATGGAAGGTAAGAATGAATAACTTGATTCCATCAGTGCTCCAAGAATAATCAAGGCAGTGAATTTCTAACAAAGTAAGTTGTTCAAAATAGTTGTTTCTGTCTTGTCAAGAAGAAAATTTTGTTAAACCCTCTTCAAAACAACTTATGACAAAAATCTGGCAAATAATGCTTTAGTGCACCATTCCCCTTAAGGGGTGCGTCATCCAAGACGTGTATTTTGCATGTCGCCAGTCCAAGATGCGCAGAAGCAATTAGGTGGTCCACACATGTCCATCACCCCCCATACCGCCTCTATGCACAAGCCACTAAAACTGGTGTGCAGTTTTTCCGTCTGCAACTTGCCTCTGTAGCTTCCAGCGACGACTGTGATTTTATGGTATAATAATAAATATAAATGTGTGCTGCACAGCCTGTACGACTTACCAGTTTTCACCATTCCCAGTTTCGAAAAACTGGTATTGCAATAACTTAAATCTTCGGACATGAAACTTTTCATAAATCCCATTCTAAACATATAACACAGAAAGAAATGTAACAGTTTTAAAATTAAAAATTTTTCATCAAAACTTGGTACCTGGCATTGGGGAAAAAAATTATGTGATGTAGACTAAAGGTCTGGAGGTAAAACAAATTATGATAGACATGCATTTCATGGTCCCAAAAATACTGTAACATTTAAGTAAATTTCTGCCATGAGTTTGCCCTGTCTTGCAAACAGATACTGAAAATGACCATTCCCATGTATGCCCGCCTTCTCTCCCCCTCTTTATTTATAATTCTGCTAGGCAGCTGTCAAAACATTTCCCTCTTCCCCCATTTCAGCATTTCCCTTCCTTCTCCAGGCTATTGTTTGTCAGCCGATCGTAGAAGAAAGACCGTAGTATTCCAAGCCTGCACAAAAAAGGCAGCTTGGCAACTATCTGCATGGAACAACTACTACACACAATATCCCTATGGGCAGTGGTAGTTGAGCCATCCTTTCTGTGATGGTGTTTCAAGCATTCAATAACTGTCCCGATGCTACAAAGTCATGTTATTCAGCCCAAAACCACTCAAATGAAGTGTCTTCTAGGTCAAAATATTTAGCACAGCGATTTTTTTTAAACCTATGTCCTTTCACTAACTTGTTTCTCGACTGAAGCAAGATTTTTCAATTAAGTGTATGGTGCACAAAGCGAGATGCCATACCCTCGTACAATGTCTTGTCTCACCCCTCTCATTTTTATCCACTTTCTTAATTATTTCTAATTTTTTAAAATAATTTTTGTTTTCTACTTTTGCTCACTTTTACTCATGTTATTTCATATGTAAAAAAGAAGAAAACCGAAGCCCCACACGAAAATATATTTATGACACGAACTTCTGTGCCTCTCTTTCTTTCTTTCATGTCACTCGTAAACAAGGCCGGGTAATAAAAAATTATAAATGAGGCAGGAAAGGGCAGCGAGACTGCCGGGGTTTGTATACTTGTAAAGGGAAGGAGGGTGGTGACAGCCCTTGTTCCGTGTGGCCAATTGCCGACAGATGTGCAAGATGGCAGTGTGTGTGTTGCCACCTACGGCCAACTGATTTGCTTGTTGAAGTACATCAATTACTTCGATATATATATCAATTGTAAACAAGGCTTACATAAATATTGTTTGTAAACAAGGCTTGTATATTGTATAACCTTACAAGCGTGAGGACATGTTGTGTGTACTTTGTTGAATAAATAAGTTGTAGTTAAAATGTTAGAATAAATATAGTTGTTCTGAAAGACCGCGATGTTATGATTGGTCCCGTTCAAACTTCCTAACCAAGCAAAACCTAAGAAAAGGCGCCACAGAGTTCACTAACGCCAAGCCAGAACGATTGCAGACACGACAGAATAATGGCGCGAAGAAGTCACAAAACTGCTGGAGTATCAAAACATCAGATTAAGAATGATTGCAGCAAGTTGACGGGGCATTCACACAAGATGCCCGGCAACAGCGAAGATGCTGATCCAAGAGCATTTCAGGAAAGTAACACAAAAACCGAAACAGCCCACCACGTGACCATTGACGAACTTTGCTCCGATTGGTTCCCTTAGTGCTTTGGAGGCGGGCTGTTTCGGTTTTCGTGTTACTTCCCTGAAATGCTCTTGGATCAGCATCTTTGCTGTTGCCGGGCGTCTTGTGTGAATGCCCCGTCAACTTGCTGCAATCATTCTTAATCTGATGTTTTGATACTCCAGCAGTTTTGTGGCTTCTTCGCGCCATTATTCTGTCGTGTCTGCAATCGTTCTGGCTTGGCGTTAGTGAACTCTGTGGCGCCTTTTCTTAGGTTTTGCTTGGTTAGGAAGTTTGAACGGGACCAATCATAACATTGTTCATCTTCTTACAAAATGAAACTGCCTGAACAGCACGTACAGCTGACTGATACGCCTACATAAAGCGGCTGTTTGCGATGCTTGTTGTTTTGTTACATAACAGGAATATAGTTACTGCAGCGTTAATAAATTATCAGAATTTTACATACACTTTAAGTACAGACATCTACATATTTCAGTGATCGTATAAAAACTAAGTTTATTTATGCATTACATACCCTACAGTGTGTTGTTATGAATGCTTAACAAGTTATTGCCAATAGCATCTGAGCTGAAAACAAAGAAATCCCAAATTACTAAATGACAAAATCATCAATTTGAACACGGCCTTAGTATGCAGTGTCAACACTTTGTTCAATTCAGAATTTTAAATAGTTGCCTACTCCTGATTATTCAACACAATTGAAGAACTAGTGCCATATCTCAAACCCATATTTACTCAAATATAAATACTGTTTCTTTTTAGCATTGCATTTTGCAGTGCTAAGAATTTTGCATACCCATGTCTTGCTTGGCTGTGTTAAATGTAGCCTAGTATGAGAATTTGAAATAACATGCATTTGTACAAACATATGCATCACAAAACGATTAACATTTTCTCTCCCCCTACTTAAAAAAGTTTATATATTATTAATAAAACACAATTTGTATGACAGGGCAGCTTTGGATTTCACAAACATGTGCACTTGATTAAATAAACTTTTCTCCCGGTATTTACTTATTAATTAGTAAGAAAAAAATCTATCATACGAATGTCACTGCTGACTGCATTAGATGTTTGTAGTGGAAAAGGCAGACCATAAGTTTATTTTGACGCAGGTACCGCCACTGTCGAGGACATGGTAGCTTATCTGGTCAGAGTTAATGTCCTCCAGGCACCGACTAAAAAGTGCTTGGAGGTTGCGGGTATTATAATGAGGTAGACTATCACTGTTGTATTTTGAAGTACGAATATATTGTCTCGTATATATTCACAAATACACAACATCAAAACTTTCGAGGTGCGGTACTGTCATAATTTGTTTACTCGTATTCACGGGGCGAATTCGTGGTTGAGTGGGGCTTCTTTGGACGACGAATTCTATACTTAACTCAGCGGTGAGTGTGGGTAGGCTGTCATCTGGGAATGAGTTCCAGCGAAGTGGTAGGCCGTGGAAGCCGGCCCGCCGGTGCTGATTCTCCCTGGGCTGCTGTTCGGACTCGTACTCACGTCTTCTCGCAATTTCTTCCCGCAACTCTTCCCTTGGCTCGGTGATGATCAACTGTTCCCCCCTCTACTCTCGAAACGGGGTTTTTATGCTTGCAAGCCCCCCAGTCTTAATTGTCAGCACGTGGCGCCTTGTAGGGGTGGGAAGGAGGGGAGGGGTGAAGTGGAAGAGCTCCGAACAAAGCCTTCCATCACACGTGTCCTCGTTTCTGAAGGTTTGGAGGGGCGGGGCGGGGGTAATACCTCGGCACCAATACAGCTCGTCAGTATTTCTTCCGTGGTGCGTATTTTCTGCGTTCAGGCGAACTACACGTGATAATTTGCTGATAACTCGAAAAAGCCCTGCACTCCACAGATCTTGCGGCGTCGAGAGGTGTCCGGGGTGAAGGGGCAAGGCCTACGCTTCAGCTCCACGTGTACCGGAATTTTCCACCTGCCTGTGGTACCACATGCCGTCTAGAAGGCGCCTAGCGAAGTGCGCGAGGCGGGGATGGTGTGAGGGGGTGATGGATGTGAGCCAACGGTGTTCCCTAATCCCTAAACCTGCATGCGACAATTTTATGTGCAACATGTTAATATTTGCAAATACAGGTACATACTGATTAAATTAATATGTTTCTCTTAAGCATTATTCATCCATGTATAGGAGTGAATTCTATTTGAAATAATGAGGAAATCTCAAACATTAAAATATGTTTAATTCTGATTCCAATTTGGTTATTTTTGTAGATGTGTATGCTTCCACATCACAATGGCACAGCGTATTCGAGGAAAAATTTCATTTCAACCAGGTTGGAAGGCTGAATTTCCTTGGGTGCAAGAAGTCCAGGATAATTGTCACTATACCCTGTGTGCAGTCTGCAAGACTATATTCTCCATTGAATCTATGGGAAGAACAGCCATTGTCAGCCACTCAAATGGTAGCAAGCACAAGCAAAAAGTCAGTAGCTCTGAGAAGTCAGCATCTCTTGACACGTGGGCTACTTCACAGGTTCGTTCCACTTGTGAAATCCCTGCAGCAAGTGCAACTTCTTCACTGTGTTTGCCAATAGAATCTGTGTTATCAAAACCCTCTTAATCAGGCTCTGCTGTTTCTAGTGTCTGTGTAGTATCACCATCAAACCCTCCAGTACACTCATTGGTCGTCTGCAGCATAAAAGAGTTACATTCAGAAAGATGTAGTGACGCGTGCGGAAACTTTGTGGTGCATTCAGACCGTAATGAACCACGCCTCTCTGAGAGGAGCTGCTAATAGTGTGTGTGTTCCATCGAATGTTTCCTGATGACCATATTGCCAATAACATGCATCTTCAGAAAGACAAGATTTCTTATGTGATTGTCTATGGTCTTTCCCCATGTTTCCATGGTATGTTAAAAGTTGAGTTGAAAGATTGTGACTATTTTGTCTTGAGCTTTGATGAGAACATGAACAATGTGGCACAGACACAACAGATGGATTTGTGTGTAAGGTTCTGGGACTCAAAACTTAATAAAGTTAGTGCCAGATATGTAACATCAGTGTTCTTGCATCATACCTCTGGTGAAGGTCTCCTCAGAGCTTTGAAAAAGGGATTAGAAGACCTCGACCTGATGAAAAAATTTCAGTTATCAATGTATGGCCTGAATGTCAAATTCAAAGTATTAAGACTGTTAAAGGAAGATATTCTATCAGCTCCAGATTCTCTGCAGTTTCTTGACATTGGGTGTTGCGGATTGCACACAGTTCATAATGCTTTTAAGACTGGGTTTAAGAAGACTGGTTGGGAGATAGTGGAATTTTTCAGAGCTCTGTACAGTTTGTTTAAGGAGGCTCTTAAGTCGAAGAGGTGACTACACAGAACCCTCTAGATCTAATGTGTTTCCTCTTAGGGTGTGTGTGCTCTATACGCTGGGTGGAGAATGGGAGGGTCGCAAGAAGAGCAAAGGAAATTTTGTCTCGTGTGGAAAAATATGTAGTCAGTTGAAGGCACTGCTAAGAAGCCATCTTTCAACAGTTTTTCAATAGTATCAAAGGCACTGAAAGGTAAAATTCTTTCAGCTAAAATGGATTTTTTTGAGGGAATGATTGTTTACATAGAGCCATTTTTAATGGAATTTCAGATGGATGCTTCAATGGCATCATTCCTTTATGACAGTTTGACTGTTAGGTAAAGACTGCAATGTTTAAAATTGTGAAGAAAGAAATTATTGAGAGCACTGCACTTCATAAAATAGATTTCTAAAGGAGAATGGTAGCAAATATTTCATAGCTCTCAAGGATTTTAAGCATGTAGACCTTGGATATGGTACTCGAGCAGCTCTTGGAAAATGTGAGGTCTCTGATAAGGATATTCTATGCTTTCGCAAAGATTGTTGAATTGCCTTGCAATATTTTGTGACTAAACTCATGCAGAGGTCTCCACTGAAATATCCACTGACCAAAGCACTTAACATGTTTGAACCCACATTACATATCTTCCAAGGATGGCACCGAGAAACAACTTACATCTACTCTAGACATTGTTCTCAAAGCCAATCTGCTCCCTGCTAGCACTGTAGAAAGGGCTGACAGAGAGTATAAGGCTTTCTGTTCACATCCATATGTAGCTGAACTGATGAAGTTTTATTCAAGATCAGAGACTGTACTAGACACTTTCTGGATGGATTTTATAAATGGGAAAAAAGAATACGAGAACCCTTTAAAGTAGTTAAACTTCTTCTGATTGTATCTCATGATAATGCAAATGTAGAAAGCAGATTTTCTGTAAATAAAAATATTATGCCCAGCATCATATTTTTGACTCAGTCACCAGTGAGGGTGGACTGATTAAGATTGAAACACCAAAACAATTACTTCATTCAGTGAAGAATATGCGGTAAATGTATAGTGAAACATTTAAAGAGCAACATCAAGCTAAAATAGAAACTTTGAAACTGACTGAGGCAAAAAAGCGTGCTGCTCAGCTCCGAGATCTAGAGGCAAAGAAGAGCAAGTTGCTGGAGGATGTGGAACAGGCTGTGTCCATCATCAACAAAAGAGTGAATGAGCTGCGGAAGTAATTTTATTTATGTTCCAACACTTTGTAGTAACGTTTGTTTTCATTGTGTTTTATAATGTATACTTTCATTGAGTTTGGTGAAATTTGAGTAGCTTTTGAATTTGTAACTGCAAATAGTAATTTTAGAGGTAGTAAAATTTTTTGTGGTTTATAGTTAAGCAATTATTTTTAAAATATTATGTAGGTGACATGTTCTGTGTGGTACTATTAGACTTTATTTTCATGTGGCAGGTGAAATTCAAGACTGCAGTTAGTTAACCTATAGTGAGTTTAATTTTAGCAACACAAAAATGTAAGATTTTTCTGTGTGTTTGATTATAATTCTGTTGAAATGCATGTTATTTTTAATAATATTTGTTTTGTACAAATTTTCTTTTCACTTTTCTGTGAGCCTCATTAAGGGTACTTGGAAGCTGCAGATGTAAAGGATTTTTTTATTACTGTACGGGAATTGTACAGGAATTCTGTGAGCCAACTTGGCTAGACACCATGTTCCAGTAATGTGCTTTGTGCGAAAACAAATACTACATTGACATTTTGATTTCACAAGCTTTACCTCCCCTTCAACTTTTCTATACAATAATTTTTCTGTGGTATGATTTGTATGAAAACAAATGCTACATTGCAGTTTTACCTTTATTTATACCTTTTGGTTACATTCTCTTACTGTCAATTCTACCTTGGTAACCAAGCTTAACAATTCCTGAAATGTTGTGGGTTTTTGTGCAAAGGTAAAAAACTTATTGTTTTCTGGAAACAAGCTGTAAAATGTGACTTCAACTGCATGTGACTCGTCGCAGAGTTAACCCTAGCACCTTTACTAACCTAATTGTTTCTGATATGTACTCTTTCATGGAAACACCTGGTTTATTTACTATTTCTAAAAAATTTATCCGATATCTAGCAATTGCTAAAGGAGTTCCTACTTGACTTAACATTTCCTTTCTAAACTGAGGAAACGCCCATTTTTCTGTAATAGCCAGACTCAAAACGGGTTGCAAAATCTCAGTAACTCTGAATAAGGACAGAGCATATATTATATATATTGGACTAATGGCACATAAATTAAGAGTTAACACCCGGGAAAATACTACTAGGAAAGAAACAATATTTTGTACATTTACTACAACTATAGATGTTAGAATTTCTTATATGCTACGGGTACATACTTCAAGCTTTTAAAAAAGGGAGCACACACACCCTCGGAAACTCCAGCAATGCCTTCCTTACAGACAAGTCCTCACAGCAACTACTGCAAAACATCAATTGAATCATCTGCATTATATGCTATGCCCGCATTCTTCAGTACAGTCTGAAGCGATTATTTTGTTAAAGACTGGACCCACAAAGTCCACACACCACTTGCGCCAGCTGAAAGCATCCTTGGTATTAGCGATTGCACTTACAAAATTCAAAGTTTTTTCACTTCCCCCTAAACATCCTTCACAAACCACACTAGAAAAGAAGTCCAATTTGACTTTGCCCACACTGACAACAGTAGAGTGGTGCAGCTCTCTGGCTACATCCCTCCGAAGTATGAAACAAACGATACATCCTTCAGTCCCTTCGGTATTTGTTTTTTCCAAATATTTCACATTTTTGGTTTCACATATAGCAGAGGGAAAAGACTTTCAAGAGGCAGTACACAAAATTCTAAGATCTTAAAATGAACAGTGTGGTGTACGAAGGAAAAACCCCCAAAAAAAACTCTTCTTGACATGTTTATATTATTATATTGTTCTACAAAAAATTTTATATTTGACCAACAGGGTCATCAGAAACACTTGTAGAAATTCTGAACAAATTATCTCTGAAAGCATATTTAAAAATTTAAAGTTAAAACACAAAATATTAAAAGGTTACATATGTTAGAAAATTTTACATAACTTTTGCCTTTCCTCCTTTTTCTATTTCACCCCTCCCACATAATTATATAAAACGGAGGATAATTCCTCCTTAATGTCCATCCTGAACTGCGTACAGCGAGGCCACTCACATAGACATGAATTGATTCCTTCTTGTTTTATGTGATTAACATTAGCAGGTTATGGTACTTAGCAGTGGCTACTAGTATTGTGTGGAATTATCTCTCTGTTAAAGCTTGCGACAATTGTTTCCCATTTGTAATTTGTGCAGTTGCGAGATGAAACAAGGCGGGAAAGATAAATTAAAATTTTGTACAACTGATTTCCAGTATCACATACGACAGAAACATTGTACTGTGATTGTAAAAAATAATGTAATTTAGTACAAAAATCACATTCCTGTTTTAAGTTTGTAAAGTGTATTTGAAGATAATATGCTATATGTAAGTGAACACTCTGTAGCAATTTGTTTGGTTAAAATGCAGTTATTGAGAATATTTAGTGTATATAACTATGTGTATATTTCCATGCAATACTGTAGGCTTTTTTTGTAAGTTTTTACATTACTACAGTGGTTGTCATACCCTGGTCAGCCCAGGGATAAGCCCAGTCCTATCGACCTGGCAGCACCCAGAGAATAGCCCGATGCATGTGTAGTGAGAGTTAAGTGGTAGGGCCCAAAGCAGACTAAAAGATATAGTGCAGAATGTAGTGTGGTTCAATGTGAGAGGTGTAATTAATATCAGCCTGGAGAGGTTAATGAGCACGTGGTACTGAGTGGCCGGTAAAGGGAACAGCCTGACGTGCACCTGACATCACGAGCGTCCATACTCTTCAACCCCGGAGGCAGAACACACCAACACTCTTTAATAATTTTGTGTAGTAAAAGAAAGACACGCATGAGTGAATTATTATTACAGGACTCTTGTAATATGTATAATTGGCTTCAGGGTAATTAGTTTTGAGGGTTTTTATGTTTTTGTAATGAGCAACTAGGAGGATTCGCACTGGCACGTCTGCCTTGCCGCCATGATGGTCAGTCTAGGAGCAACCAAGCGCAAGGCCGGGCGTGTGGCACAGGGGAGCATTTACAAGTTTGTAAGTCACCTCAACACATTTAGTTTTTGTCCATTTTAAATATCCCAAAACTGTTTTCTCTAGCTCCCCGGTTATTAATCACGGTCTCACGTGTTACCCACGTGCTCATGTGCGGGCATTTACGGGGTGCCAGCCGACTCTGGTTAAATCTAATGCCATCCTCCCCTCAGGAGATGTTTTAACATTAATTCTGAGTGATTCTAGACTGGACCGGACTTGTGTAATAATTTAAAAACATTCTGGGGAAAAAAAGTGTATTTTGTTTTGCTCTGTACGCAGTGTAACTTATCACCACGTGGCTGAGTTGGTCCACTTGGAATAAATCAAAGTAATCACACGAGCTTGTTCAGTTATTTCATTCCGAGTGTTTTACGTAAGTTAAGGGCATGTAATGTGGCCCGGACAGCACTGTATTATTTATATCCACCCACATGGTTTGGAACCACGGTCGGCTGCTCACACACACACACACATACGTGCACACAGGGCACACACGAGCCCCTCAATCTCGTGCTAGCCACGGGGTTATCTAGTGCCTGACTACAAAACTTTTGTGTCACTCAAGTGTGTGAGTGGTGTTGGGGCAAGACAGAAATCCTCAACGACACAGTCTTTTCAAAATTCAAAATATATGTCTTTATTGTTAAATAAATGAGACATTACCTTATACATTAAAAAATGTATTCTATCATTTTGAATACATTTTAATTAAATAATCATAATGGGAATAAAATTGAATCGGAACTGGCAAAACTCTGAATCATAATTTTGAATCTGAATCGGTTTTTAAATGAATTTGCACATCCTTAATTATATATATATATATGTGTGTGTGTGTTTGAGAGAGAGAGAGAGAGAGAGAGTGTGTGTGTGTGTGCACGCGTGCGTGGGTGTGTTATTTATGACTCGTTTCCACATACATGACCAACGCAGTGCAGAAAATTGTAAAATGCTGAGATGGCAAAAGTCTGTAAAATTTGTGCTGCACCCGTACAATTGTAAGACCTGCATGTAATCTGTAAAAATTATGGAAGAATCATAAAAGTTGGCATATATGCAAGATGTATTTGCAAAACACTCACATAACACTACAAGGTTCCTGCGAGTGTTGGCCCTTTGGTCTGTGGATTATGGAAAACCTCTGTGCATCTGTACATGTGTATGTATGTACATGAGAATGTGTGTAATATATTTACATATATGCACATGCATGTGCATACTGTGTTGAGTGCTAGCAGAATGTTTGGGTAATTTTAAATAAATAACTGCTGTAGCATCAGTTTTATATTTAATCATGTAAAAAAGGTGAGTAAATAAATTTGAAATACCTTAGTTCCATATTTGGCCTAGAGCTTGGCCATCCTTCTGAAGCAGGTGTGAGAAATTTAGCTGTTATTATACTTCATTTTCACTGAAACTCCAAAACTGTCATACTGGAACTCTTGTTCTCCCTCCTTAAGGTAGAGACTGAATTTGTTTGGGGATCAGCTCAAGTTTAAGCCTTTGTGGATACCAAAAGGCTGCTTTTGCAGACACCTATCCTTGTAATTTTTGAAACCATACACCATGAACCTTTACTGCAGATATAATTGTAGTTGCATTATCTCAAAATCCTTCACCATAAGTGCTGCAGAGCTCATACAAGAATTGAAAGCTTTTTTTTGCACCATATTCCATGGGCACATGGCCATCCAAGAGTTCCAGAGATCTTGCATTCATATTACCAATTCAGACAACAAATTTAATTTGATGGTCTTTTGTTGAAAGGGACTAGAATCATCATTCTGCCAAATTTACAGCTGATATGTACAATATCAAGGAATTGCTAGGTATAAAGAAATTGCTAAACTTGCAGTCAGTCACCTAAATTAGAGTATGTAATAAACAGTTGGCCAAAGTTTGGAATCAGTTTCAAAAAAATCATAACTGAAAGAAAAATTTCCAGCATGGCTTAGGGGAAAAATTAAGGACACATTTTTCCCAAATTATAAATTGTATATTATCATCACAGATTGATACTCCAGATTATTGAAATATCAATAACTTTTTTTTGAAGTAGTCACAAGGCAACTAAAATAAGTTTTTTGTTTTTTGGTATTCCAGAACTCTAGGGGCAGGCAGTCATTGGCAGGCAGTCATTCTCACTTCCTTTCATCTCAGTCTAAAAAAATTTGCAGAGGAATGTAACTTCAAAATTGTTGATTTCTTCCCCACACTATCATCAATCAAATGGAGATGTTGCATCAGTGATTAAAAAAAAAAGGGAAAACCTTTAATAAATAAGAATGAGAATACATCTTCTGCACTTATAGCCTACTACAGTAATTCTCTTAGGTAATGGATTCAACCCAGCAAAGCGCCTTTCATACTGCAGAGTAAGGTTAACCCTTCTCCTTCTACCATTTCAATTACTTAAACAAGTTTATCAAAAGGTAGTGCAGTAAAGGGAAGACGACAAAGAGAAAAAGCAGGCAGAGAATTATAACAAGTGGCATGAGGTAAAATCTCTTGTTGATTTGAATGAAGGGGACCTAGTATGGGATCACTGACTTCATTACATATAGCAGAATGAAGCAAGTACGGCCAGAGCCTATAACACATGTAACTGATACTGCTCAAGTTTGCTACACGAGGAATCTGAAGTTTATAGTACCTGCCCCACATCAACCGGTGGTCTCAAGTTTAGAAAGACCTCCAAGAGTTCTCTATGTACCAGAAAATGCTGAAAGTGAGCAGCCATCAGGACATAACATTGCAGAGATGTGTAGTGTTCTGAGGAGGAGGGGAACCTAATAGAAGGGTTTAGACATTTCAGTAACCCGGAAACAAAGGAACCAGTAATTCACAAGGCGAGGTCAAGAAAGCGGGTAATTTTAAACCAAGCAATAACAGGTCTATAAGAGCTATTAGAGACCTAGGTGTTGAAATGATCATAATACTTGGTAAACTAGATATTGTATAATTTTAATTTTAATTGTTGGTTAAGATATATAAACACCTTTAATTTTTCAACTGTATCCTTGTTTGCAAAATTATGTCATTGTAAAATTAAATTTTGAAATTGCATCTCAATTTGAAGAAAAAAATATAGTAGTTGTAATATAATTTGATAACAAATTGCATTATGCTTTGAAATTATATTTTGATTTGTGAAACTCGTGTATTTATGCAATTACTGTATTGCATAAAACAAAAGTTCAATATGGTACCCAAGATAAGGGGATGGGCCATCACAGTAAGGTTGGTAACCCTTAGCCAAGAAGGCTGATGGTATGTTCTCTTGGTTCTTGTGACAATGTTTGTCAAGTGAATTACTCTACATTCATTAATATAAGAAGAGGACCTGTATGTATAATATACAACCACTTAATACCAACCTGTTACACATATACACTTATTACTTTTGATATCTTCTTATACAGAGTCTTGATAGCCATGCAATTAGCACCATGACCTACCACACCAATTTTTGTTTGATTATCGATAGATGTGACTCCAGTGGGAAATACGGTGGATGTTACTGATGGCTAGTGAGTATTCTAGAGAAGTTTTATTTTCCTATAATAAACCGTTTTATTATTTCTAAATTATAGGGTCTCAAGTCACACTTAGGGCAGCGGCAGCCCGTGGGACCCATGTAAGAAACAGTCACTTTTGTGGCTGCCATCCCACCCAGGATGGAACTCTCCAAACACATTTATTTATTATACTTTTCTTATATATATTTTTTCTTTTTGTTTATTGTATTCAGCAAACTTTTTAATATAAGAAAAATATTAATACATTTCTGTGAAAATTATTTAACAGTTGCCCTTCACATAAAGTTTGTGAAACTAAATATATATACATTAAAACTATCAAGAATTCAACATTCTATGAAAATTATTCAAAAGGTAGTCTTCACATAAATTATGTGAAACTAATGAAATATATAAAAACTTTGAAGAATTCAACTATGTGGTACCTAAAATTACAGAAAAACCTAATGTATCTGAACTAACGAACTAATGGGGACAGACCAATAGGCAATAACAACTTTTCCAATAATTTATATGGGAGATATTTTTTCTCTGTTTTGTGCATGGCTGTGCATGTTTATAAAGTGATTGTTGAGGGAGGTATGCACCCACAAAGCTTTCATTTAAAAGTACAGCAAACATCCAATTATAATCCATTCACGGTTACCTCACACTTTTCTGAAGCCCTGGTAAAGTCAACAATTGAGAAAAATGTTTCACTGACCCAAGTTACCAAGTTATCTATAGACTCTACTATATTACGCAATGGCTAAATTTCAGTATTAGTAATTGAATTTAGATGATGGTAGCCCACACACAAACTATATTTGATATCTCTAGTTGCAGATTTCTTTCAAACAGTAACTATAGGAAAGGCCCAATAAGGGTCACTTGGTTCTTGTGGCACAAGGAATCCTGACTGAAGCTGTTCTTCTACCCTGTCTTGTACTAGATTTTGCTGATGAAATGACACACAATACAGTTTCATAAAAATTGGCTTGTGCTGTTCTGTATATATCTTGTGTTGGATCAAAGGAGCGACAGGCAAATTTTTCCTCTTTCTAAAAATATGCAGATACTGCTCATCTTCCCCTGACAAACAACAAAATTTACCTTTTAGAACTAGTTCAGAATCATATGTAACAACTCAACCACACAACTTCATATGCTGCAAGCATCCTGACAGATTCATGTTTTCATTGATGACAGACTCATCCACATCACAAGCACAAGAAAGGATGTCTCCTTTCTCCAGCAGCTCTAACACTGCTATCTTGGTACCACAAGGAATTTTTTCTTCAGTTTGACTCATGTTCACAATGTTCACAGTTACTTCTATGTGTTCTTAATGGGGAATAACTGTAGTGACACTTCTAGCAACATAACAATGCTTATTATTCAACACATCACATTAATGATCAGGTTTTACTACTGTTGTGCAGTTATGTTCCACGTGAACAGTTGGGAGAGAAACCATAATGGGGACTATTTTTCCTGTACCTGGCTGTATTTTCTTGGCAGCTACTAAATGTACTGGAGACTGAGTAATCTTAATTGGACAAGCTGGGTCATGTGATCCTATGTAGCAGTCTTTTATTCGTGATGTTAGCCTATGAGTGTACTGTCCTAGGAAGTACAACTTATTTCCTAATTGTTGGCTCTGTTTTCCTGCATTTACTAGTTGCCTGGTGTTTTTTCAGGAAATCTAGCCCAATGGTTCCATCATAATGCAGTTATTCTGTAAAACCTGTACACACATGTCATAAGCATTGTTTCCTTACTGTATGCATACAGTAATTTCTCCCAAATGTGGCCCAAAT
This sequence comes from Clitarchus hookeri, assembly GCA_002778355.1. Taxonomy (NCBI): domain Eukaryota; kingdom Metazoa; phylum Arthropoda; class Insecta; order Phasmatodea; family Phasmatidae; genus Clitarchus; species Clitarchus hookeri. The sequence continues at coordinate 836,527 of NQII01000040.1, forward strand.
GACCAGACACAAAATTATGGCTCTCTGAGGCACTGTAAAGCCTAGTCTCCAACAACATGTTGCCATATAAGTAACTTGAGTGCCAGTATCTATTAACAACTTGAGTGGTCTCTGTAAGTTACATCTACTGTTCAATCTTCTTTGTCATTGTCAGACATTGTTGCAGGTATGCACTTTACATGGGACTGTAACTCATAGCTGGTCCAGTCCCGGGGCTGTTTAATTTACCTTCCTGTTGTACAGTAGCATGTGATGTCTTGTTCTTTTTGCCCTTATTCTGACAGTTCCTCACCACATGCCCTGATTTCCCACAAACAAAGCATGCTTTTGTCCTCTTGCTGCAATCCTTTATGTTGTGACCTGCCTTATGGCAGGAAAAAACATTGGTATCCATCACTCTCAGCTGTGAACAGTGACTTACTAGGTGGCTTGGCAGGGGTGTCCTGCTCTTTACCAGGATGGTTGTCAGCTCCATCTACATTTATTGCAGAGTCTAGGGCCTCTTTAAAAGTTTTTTATCAAGAAATATGTGTAAACTTGCCTACTTTGCCCCTCAAACCATGCAAGAAAGCATTGAGAGTATTTTGGTCAGTCTGATATTTAATTGCCTCATTTTGCTCATTGTTGGGACCTAATTTATATATGTTAGCATTAATTTTGCACATCATGTCGGTGAATTCTTCCACAGACTTGTCCATAATTTTAAGGCAACTCAGCTCTTCCCAATAGAAAACAGTAGTGTTTTTCCTGCCAAAGTGTTCTAATAAATGCTTCCTAAGCTCCTCATAAATTTCAGCCTCTTGGCAAGCAATGTCTGTAAAAACAAAATCTAAAGATTCACCTGCGAGTCTACCTCACAAAGGTTAATTAATCGCTCACTTTCTGACCAATTACAAACAGCAGCCTGTTTGATCTTAATACAAAATACTTTTACATTGTCTTCTGGCTTGCCACTGAATACTGGAATGGTTGGTAGCAACGTGAAATTTATACGCACATGATTGGTCCAGTACCCGCCAAATTTAACCTCTTCCCATTTAAATTTACTTGCATACTGGCTACTTGTCTCTTGAGGTCCGAATTTTTGTGCTCTAACCCTTCTAGTCTTGATGTTATGAAATTTAATGCGACTTGCAGATCAAGCTCTTTCCTTTCCATTGTCACTTTAGAGGCTATCGTGACAAGTGCTGTACAGAGAAATAAAATGTATTGGAACACTTCACCATAACTTTAGCGATGAGGCAGTATGAGATGCAGAGTAACTCCAGCTGGACATGAGACTAATGGGCGTATTACATCCAGTGGCACGTTTACGTGATAACTCCTGGGGTGATAAATCCGTTATCACCTCTCAGAAAGTAACGACATAGCAGCGGCGCTCGGCTCACAAAAGCGGCAGCATGGTACATAGCAGCGCATGGCAGAGGTAGCTGCTCATCTTGCAACATGTTCATGGATGATTGAAGCATACCGTTCACATGGACTTACAGCATATGTTCATAAGCACAGAGAATCACCTTTTGCAGGATCATGGACACAAATGTTCATGACTACAACTTGCATCTTTGGCACTCCCGACATGTTAAAGTATGCAGTTCAGGCAAGTCCTGTGTCACAGTCATTCCACATTAGATTAGTGGCGAAACACCGGCCTTCAGACATTATTTTTCTGTAACGATAGATTGTAGTCCAAAGTACATACGTGATTACATACCTTAATTTTTGGCAACGTTGCGGTGGGATCTTACTTCTGACATCAGAAAACCTTGTAAGGGTTATTCATATAGTTGGGGATTGTCACCATGTCCTCGAGGGAACGAGTTGCTGCCATGTAGTGATCACCACAGTCCCGATGGCCATAGGGATTCAGGAAAGAAACTGCTATATATAACAGCTCACATGTCAGTGCTATACCACTTAACTTTTATTTGCCCACACTACAAGTACACATGATACGAACATCTATGTGTCACTGCGCACCATGTAGCAACGAGGCATCAAAGCCCTACACTTACATTAGCAGACAGGCATCATTGTAATGCACTCATCTTGACTGTCCAACACTCCACAACTCAACTCCTAGTGGCATGCCAGGGGTCCAAGTCTGCCACTGTGTTGCGAAGATGCCAACATGTTATAGCACTTACTTGGCACCATGCATTCTATACTCGGTTCCTCATATGCTGCATATACTTGGTGCAATGTATGTACACTCATTAACAAAAAAAAAAGATTACCATGAACGAATCACGTGAGTACCATGGAGGTTGACACACAGTATCGTCATAGCCTGACATGTGTCCCATTCATGTTTAATGCAGTTAGCTTGCACAGATGTGCCACTAGGGGGCATAAATACCCCTCAATCGTTCATAGCTGCAAGATACCAAATAAGGCTTCAGTAGCAGTGTGAGCCACAGAGCCAAGTTCAGTAAACACCCAGCATGCTCCAACAGTGCGTTCAACAAGCCTTTGCCCAGCTGGATGAGTACGAGAGAGGCTACATTGTCAGCCTCCGAGAGACAGGTTGGATGTTTTGGCACGTTGCTTGTCACTTGAAACGTTCTGCCTACACTGTGAGTTGGTGTTGGATGCAGTGGGAACAGAAGGGTGCACACACCCTTTGAAAAGGCTCAGGTCAATCTCGGGCGGACCACCTGCAGGGAGTATTGTTTCATCATGTGAAAGGCTGTAAGCACTCCACAAGTGTCACTGTGCACCATCCAGGGACATGTTACAACAGCTGGGTATATGCCTGTCCCCACCAGTACCGTATCCAGGTAGCTATTAGTGGGATTTGTTGTCGCAACATCCCTTACTACGTCCACAATTACGACCTGATCATCGCAGAGCACGTGTGACCTTATGTCAAGAACGGGCAGCTTGCAGATTGGCAATGAGTGGTGTTCAACGATGAATCATGGTCCTGTCTGGATACAGATGACCACCGAATTCCGAGTCTGGAGATGTCTTGACCAGCACCGAGCTCCATACTTCATTGTAGAGTGGCACACTAGTCTAATGAGAGGTGTCATGGTGTTGGGTGCCATTTCTTATGATTCCCGCATCCCACTGGTGGTGATTGAAGGAATCCTGACAGCGCAGCGATGCATTCAGGAAATTCTTTGACCATGTGCACTGGTGCAGCTTGACAACCCCATTTTCCAGCAGTATAATACCTGGTTTCTCATGGCATGAGTATCTCTGGCCACCCTTCATGATATCAACATGCTTTCTTGGCCAGCAAGGTCCCTAGACCTCTTGCCTGTCGAGAACTTTTGGAACCAGATTGGACAGTAACTTTGACCAGCTGCAACAACGGTTAATTTGGAGGGTCAGTTCCGCACACTGTGGCAGGATCTTCCTCAGGAGAACATCTGATGTTTGTATGCCTCCATGCCTGACCATATAGCCATCTTTCTCCGTGCTACGGGTGGTCCAACACCATACTAAGTGCATTAGTGCATCCTGCATGCATTTCTTCCCTGCAATTCATGCTTGTTGTGGTACAATATTGTTATGTTTTCTATATGTATAATGGGATGGCATCTTCAGGATGACCAGTTTTTTTACAAATATAGGTATATTAAAAAATTTGAGCAATGTCTGCAAATGAATTTACCTCACATATGAAATTATAACAAAAAGTAAAGTATATTTTCATATGGTACACTAGTTGTTATTCCGTCATACCATATATCAAAACATGCAAGCCATCTATCAACTGTTAAACGTAAAAAAAAAACTTTTATTATTATACTATCTAGGTTAATAACTTATTTAGATCTAAATTACCTTCTAGCACACAAAAATTCATATAATTTTCATGTGTTATCTAAATTTTTCAAATAGATTTGAAGATTGTTGTCACAACATGTATATATTTGCTAATAACCAAGCATCTTCTCTGTAAATATTCATCCAAAATTCAAACAAATATGACTTTGTTTAATATACATATGTTACCATGTCCTTTGAAATAAAAACAGTTTGCAAAAGTTGACACTACTGACTACCAACTTTTTGCCTATTGGAAAAATAAATACATGTGGTATAAAATAATAAAAAACTTTGCAGTATGCTCATTTTTAAGTTATTACTGTGTATTTTCTGTCAGTAATTATAAAATTACAGTTCTTGACAATAACTGCAAAACTGTGATTGTTGACTGTTGAAATTGAAACTGCTGATAATAACTGCAATATTGCAGTCAGCAACAGGGAAATTGCTGTTACAGGCAATATTGCAGTTGACAGCTATTAAATTGCTGTTTTATTGACCATAACTTCAATATTGCATTTGGTACATCATAATCTGCAGTCATCTACTGAAAAATTGTAGTCTACAACTGAAAATTAAGAATTATAGTGGCAGCTGAAAGTCTTCAGTTAACAACTGAAAAATTCCAGATACTGCTGAAACTGTGGTAATGCACTCTACAACTTCAAAGTTGCAGTTATGGTCGGTAGTTGAAAACTTGTTACTTAACTGAAATCTTTATTAATTTTGGTGAAATAATTGCAAAAGTAATAGAAAATTTGCAATCATTTTTCTAGGAGGAAAGCCTCTAAATTTGCCATTTTTGTTACAAAATATTTTTTGAGTCTAACAGTCATGTTTAGCAGTGTTAAGGAAAATTAATTTCAAACTTGGGAAATCTAAGGCTTTCTTTATTATTTGTGTTGTCAGCTACCCTTTTGCCTATTTATAAAATTTTTGAAATTACTATTTTTGGTTTTATGAATGGGAATTGGTAGATAGTTTTAATATAGTATATTTATATTGCAATGTTCGTAGTAACTCAAGCATAAAAAGTAAGTGTGTTTATTTTTACAAAATAAAATTCTTTTTCAAAACTATAATGAATTATGGCATGTATTTCCATTTTGAGGATTTAGAAAACTTATTTTATTGGAGAATTTACAGCCACGTTTATATTTTATGTGACATTATTTTTAAGCAAACTGTTGAAGCATGTAGTACTTTATTTAGATTATTTGTAATGTGTCTGAGAAGTTTATATGTGTGTGTGTAGGAGCTCTTTCTCTTTTATGTAATAATACCATATTTCAGTAGCCACAAACTAATAACCTCAGTTATTTTGCAGTAGTTTACTAAAATACATGTCTACTTTAAAATGACAGTTATTAATGCTTATTCTCAGTTAAGAGTTTAATTTGTTCCCTACGTGTGTGGCACCTTGAGAAACTGGCTCCTCGAAGGGGGGAAAAATATATTAGTGGTAATTCATATATCCAGTATGTAACATTTATAAATTAATGAGTAACTGCAATATTGGTTGCATAGTTTTTTTAAGCACATTGGCCACTCTTGACGAAAACAAGGAAAACCTGTAAAATATAGGGAATCCATTTGGTCAGGGAAAGATCAGGGAAAAGCCAGAGAAGTTTTTAAAAGTAAAAAAAATTCAGAAAATTTTTTTAAATTAAATTAGTAAAGTGAAATGTTAGTATTTTAATGTAATTATTTTTTTTTCAGTGCACTTGTTTGTGAAGTAGTTAACATTGATCTTTATATTTTCATATGAACTTTAACAGCTTAAGTATCACTGGTTAATGGCTTAATCTATAATTATTTTTAAAACCAGTTGTGCTGGATATTTTAAGCTCTGCATATGTGCTGTTCACATTTTCAAATTTATATTATTTAGTGGCCATCTAGTTAAAATTTGTTGATGAAAACATATTAAATTGGCATGCCCAAATCTGTTACAATGTGTACACTATGTTTTTAGGTTCATCAAGATAAACTTCCGTGTAAAATTAATATTGTTGTTCAATTTTTCATATAAAATACAGTGATAGCAAATTTAATATTTTATGCAGTTTTTCTCAGGGAATGCAGTGATATGTGAGAGAAAATAAAACCCTGTTCAGACATTTTTAAGGGACTGAAAAAAATCACGCTTATCATTATAAGATGCCAGAGGGGTGTATCTGAGTTTGTGAGCGATGGAGTTCTTAATAAAATAAAAGAACTAAATTTGATTCTTAATTTATTTACACAGGTATTATTTACAACATGAAACTAGCTATCCCCACTAGTACTCTTGTCATTCTCAGTGAGAGGAATATTTAAAGTCTATCTTAATTATAATTTAAGTCTGTATCAATGTGTCTACATTGATTATAGTCATTTAATTCACACTCATTATTTACACATATTCAATCTGTCTATTGTCATCATTCCAAATGTCTGTCACTCACGCATCCAGCTCAATAGACCTGCCTGCTAGTCTGTCTCTCCACTGCACCGATGCTCGCAGTCCGCAGACTTCACTCCCGTTGGTCACTTTTGTCACACCTCTATGTTCTGCTGGCTCGTTGTTCCACTGTCTTTGCACACCTGTTGCTTAACATCGCACAATCCTCCAAACTCTCAGACTTGGTTCAGAGGCCCATCGTGCTTAAATATTCTTGCTGGCCCAATCTAGAAGGTTCACTGCACCCGGAGTTATGCTGAGAGAGGTTAGGGCATTGACCAGAACATCCTTTCAAAAATAACATCTGGGATATTCAATCCGCCCAAGGTCAGAAGCACATGAGTTGCGATAGGCTTATCTGGCAGCAGCTGTATGCACGGCAGCATGCCTTTGAACATCTTTACGTGCTCTCAGGTTACTAGCACTACCTTCACACACTCCTTCACTCACATGACCAGAATGGGCAAGGGAAGTGATGCAGACCATCAAGCATTTAACATTATTTACCAGGAAAACTTATTATTAAAATTGTTCAGTTATACATTTATATATAGACAAAGTGTAAAATTAATGAACTTATTAAGCAGGAAACTTCTTAAGAGGGTTTCACTGTACATTACAAATAAGAAATGTTTTGAATTTATAGCATAGTTGGGATAAAACAGTAAGCAAAAATTAAGCAAAAATGAGCAGTCAGGGTATAATGCAAATTTGCTTTGGTAAATCTGGAAATATCAGAGTTTTTTGGAACAGAAATGAGTAGCAATCCTGTAAAAGAACATTAGTAATTAAATAATACAACATTATTGTAATTGTCTAGGATCATTCTTCTTTAATTTCTACAACTGTAACTCATAGAACTAGATAATAAAATTTAGTTATTACAGTATTTCTCTATGATAATCTAATTTTTTTAATAATGTATAGGTTTTTTTCTATTGCCCAGCAGGTATTGGCCATCAGCGGAGAAGCAGCATGGGCTCCCTAGACAGTGGAATGTCTGTTTCCTTCCAGTCAGCATGTGTTGATGGCACATCTAGTAATGTGCCAGCTATCTCTGAGCAGGGAACAAAATTGGCAATGAAACAGCAATCATTCCTTGGAAATTCATTTGTCAAGAAAGATCACTGAACATTTCTTGCAGGAAGTGTATTTTGCACTGATGTGTAGTCAGTATTATTATGTTTCCGTTAGTAGAAATCAGAAATGACTGCTTCTAGTAATTCTCTTATGTTACTAAACTGTTGAAATAAGAAAATTTTCACTGTTTTGAAATATATGAAGCTATTCAGCTCAATTTGTGTATTTTATGTTCCTAAATTTATTGTCACTATTTTTAAGTCATATTTTTTAACATTTTTCAAGAGAGATTGCTTCTTGCAGAAAGGGGACCCAAAGTCACTTTTTTATTATGTACTTTACGAAATTGTACTCACTATGTCAACCTGACTGCTGGTCATGGATATGTAACAAGCAAAAGGATTAATTAAAATTGCTTTTCACAAATAATGAGAAGGATGAAAACATTACTGAAAGAAAAAAAACAGTTAAGTGATCAAGTAATGCAATATGCATTTAAAAATTTATCTCTCTTTCAAATAATTTATGTCCTCAATTGTTATTATGCAAGGTGTACAGGGAAAAATTGATATATATTTTTACTGTGTAGTCATTTTTTTCTCCACACAAATGGTGCAATGTAGACGAATGCAAAATAAAGGTAGAAAACCAGCCCCAAGTTGTAATGAGAATATGTTCCACAAATCAAACCATTTATTCAGAAATGTCTCTAGCCATTCTAAAAAAATTTTCTTTTTGAGTTCATGCATACAGAATAGAAATTTGGTATTATAATAGTGATGCTTTCATAAAATTTAGTAATTTCCATAAATGTGTATTTTCTCTTTGTTGGTTTCAAGACAACTAAAAAAAATTTCCTTGTAGGCTAGACAGATTTTTTACATGCTTCTCAATATACTTGAGCCTCATTTAACTGAATTTAATGGGACCAAGGGTGATTGGGTAACATGAAAATTTGGTTAAAGCAGAAACATACGTTCTTTGTATAGTTTAGTGCTACACACATGTTAAAAGAACAACTGTATTTTTAAGTACGTAACCTAAACATTTCTTCTTTAATTTATTTAACGCATTATTTTTTAGATGATCAAGGATCCTAACCTTGGCCAATTACTTTGTTTCATATAGGAAAATGTGATTTTAACAGATTTTTTGCATAACAGACACTTGCATAATATGTCCATTAAAAGGACTAACTCTATCTACATATTTCTGTCTTTCATTATTTTGCGTAAGAATACCCACTTATTTTATTATGTAAATACATAATCTCATTGGACCCTTCCAGGGCCCCTGATTCCTATCCCACTCCTGCCCAGTACCAGCAACACTCCATGAACACCCAGCAGTAGTGTGTGTGGGCCATGTGTGTCTGGCAGCATGACCGTCAGCCAGCCGGAGGCACAGCCATTACGTCACTGGAGAAACATACTCTTGAACCCCTCAGGTTCAGTGAGGAAAACTAAATGTCACGCAAAACTAAACTAGCAGGGAAATTATGTATGAATAATTATTAGAAAGGAATTGCTGTGTCTTGTTGTGTTTTATCTTATATACTCTGTGAATGGGTATTAGTAGTTATCGGACGTCATGAGGTTCGCCTCCCGGCGGCTATGTTGTGGCAGTCCTGATTGGGTTGTGACGAAGGACGGGCCTGTTGCACGGGGCCCACAACTCTTGTCGAACTGAGGTAGTGTACTTTAGTTAAACTGTTTTTGGACCTTTTTAGTATTGACTTTATTATATTTTGGTCACACTTTCACAACTGCCACTTAGGGTTGAGGGTAATCTGTATTTCTGTAAGGGTATTTCTGTCGGCACCACATGGTGTATGGTGTTGATTGTGTAACGATAATTGCTATGCACGATCTAGGTCAGAGACTGGTATGGCTGACTAGGGGACCAAATTAAATGTACCACATGGTGATTGTTATATATATGTAGTGCCTTGAGGATGGAGCTAATAAAAGTCCTGTAACCATCATACTCCGTGTCAGTATTTCCTTGTTTCCGAAACTATCCAGGCATTCGGTGCCGCCAACAACACCGCAAAGAATATCAGTGTGTGCGCAGCCGCCAGTACTGGGCGAGTTGCATTTGCTAAGGCCTCGCCGGCCGCCACACGGGCTAGAAAACCATCCCTGTAGATCTCAGGCAGACTCTGTGAGCAGCTGGCATAGGGCAATTCAAACTAAATTCAATCACAGTCTGCGAGGGCCTGTTTACCGGGGTTTGCATCCCCTGGAAGGTGACAAGACATACCTACATACATAAAAATTTTAATTTAAAATTATTGTAATTATTTTTACTGAACGTTGAAAGCATTTTGCAAATAATTTGTTCATAGTTTAAAATATAAATTAAGAGTAGCATCTGCAAACTGCTAAAATTGAAACAATTTTTCACTGTGTCAGGATTTAGTTAATCTGGAAATTTCTAAAATTTCAATTTGGTTAATCGGGACTCCAATGCTGCATCACTGCCTATGTTATCTGAGGTACAGTTCATCAGCAACACTGAAAGGCACTACCAGATGGGCCTCTGAAAGTTTTCTGGACACACCAGACTGACGTTAGCCAACAAACATAATAATTGCAAATGCGTGAAAAGTAACATACACAAGAGGTGGACATTGTTTACTCTGAGTTCAGTACAAGTTATAATATTTTCCTCTAATTTTTGCATTAGGAAAGGATACAACGAAATTCGAAAAAGTATAAAAGAGAAAGAAACCTTAAACCGAACTTAACTCTTCATCTGCCCTTATGTGTTTTCCACCAGGTGGTATAAGATGGTGAAATTTGTCCTAGCTTATCATATAGTTCTAAAAATAAGCTTCTCCTCTACCATTAAAATCTATACTTACAATTAAACTTCATTGGGTTAAATATTTTCTATTATAAAACAAATAGTTTAAAGCACTCAAACTGCCACATTTTTTATTGAACAGTGGCAAAAGTGCTTAAAATGTATTTTAAAGAGAGTAATAATAAAGACAGAATGTCTGCTGTTTTAGCCACCTGGCAGCTGTGCATGTGAGGCATGAGAAAGTCATAGCAGGCGGGCAATCAATAACATGACCAAGGTCAGCATGTGCAGTCACAGCTTAGCGAGTATGGTGAAGTGTGGCACGGCCAGGCACACAACAGACAGTAACGCCATTCACATATCGTACACATATGCCTATTATCGTATTCTTGCCGCTAAAGACCTGTACTTTTCTAATTTCTGAGAAAAAATGTTTAAGTCGTACAAGGGTAAATATGGAATTTAACTGTTGCACACTCACGTTAACAGCATAAGGTAGGGATGGTATGCCACCTGTTTTAGTTTCCAGATTATCTTCTAAGCCCGAGGAAGTTATAAAAAATAGAAAATAATTCATTTAAATTTTGACGAGTCGGGGATGCAAAATAAAAAAATTAACAAACGTCATGGTGCAAGTTAACCTGCTCACCACAAATACTACTCAGCCAAGACCCAGAAAATATGTTGACTACACTAGCTAACACTGTTTCTTTCTTTGCCTTGGACAGCTAAGGGTCGGTCGTAAAGTACCAGAAATACTTGTGAGTCATCGTCCCTCCTGGCTACACAAACATCTTCGCCACATTGACAACATTAATGCTAAAGTGACCCACTAAAATATTTATGACATTTTTTTTACTGTGCCATTTACCGGACTTTCCTGTTTACCGGACTATACTTTCCCTTAATTAGTCCGGTAAACAGAGGCTTTACTGTACTTCACTTTATCAGACACAAAACATTTCACATAGTCTTATGAATATCCCATACAAGAAGAGATACCATGAATTCCAAAGCAAACATAAATAATTCAACAAATATAAGAAAATTCACAACACAAAATCCCAGATAGACAAAGCATTAAACAAAAGCAGCAAATCACTTATAAACATTTCAAAAATAGAGGGACAAAAAGGGCAATACTCAAGACACCAGTCCACAACCCAACTGTCCTCAATGGCAGATATATGAGTACTCAAATTATTTGCACAGTTATATCCATCATTATAATATTTATAACTGTACCTTTTTTGGTACATTGCCATTTACTAAACTTTCTGGTTTACTGGACTGTACCCTCTCCCAATTAGTCTGGTAAACAGAGGCTTTACTATATTATGTAAATACCCTCATTATGTTCTCCGAGTGTGACCTACGAAAAAGTACAAATGTCTAGCTGAGTCAATGTATTTGTAAATAATGGCGTATTCCAATTCCTAGATTTTAATTTTCGATTGAGTTTATTTTATTACTAAATCATAAAAGTGGTGTAAGTACAATGTCAGCACAAACCGTGGTGTAAATAACCTCATGGGCCGGATCGACTATATAAGTTGCGTGCCTCCAAGTCGAGAATCTGGAGTCTTGTATAGCCATGAGTGCCAGGTGTGTGGCGACATCAGAACAAGCAACGACACATTGACAAGTGAGGGGGTGAGGGTCTACAAGCATGACTTTAATTAGAATTGAGATTGGCATTGAATTTTCCGCTCACTGAGGATAATAAGTGTTACTGGTATAGATAGGTAGTATGATAATGTAACTAATAGCAGTTTGTATTTTTATTTCATTGTAAATACATTAAGAAATTAAATTTAGTTATTTTATTTTTAATAAGACTTCCATCCCTCATGAACTCTGATATGCCCCTGGCAATTTGTCACAATAATCAAATTACATATTACATCATTTTCTCAATTTATATACAGTAACATTATTTTGAACAAGTACTTCAACTGTACATATATTATCACAGTATAATCTGTAAACATTCTTGATGTGGTTGAATGCCACAGGAAGATAAAGTCTGTTGTACTCTGATGACAGAAATGGAATTGGACTGCTGGAAGACATTTACTAAATTTTTCTATCTTCTTTATTCTCTTGTGGCACCTTATTTGGAGGAGATTTTCTACCCCTTCTTGACTGGTTTTGGTACCATATATGTAGTGCACTTTTGTTGTGAAATGTGTAGCGAAGCATTCTCTGATTGATGCAAGACTTTTCAAAATAATTTGTTCGCAGACTTAAATTTTATGTTCCCCTTTGGGCAGGTAATGTGTGAAGGTTCTGCTGCATCTACTTTGTTGTTGTTTTGTATAGACTCTTTTCTTTCCATCTTCTTTTATGCAGGACAGCAAGAACAATTTCTGATCATGACTATGACTATTTAATGCTCTGTACATGTCAAAGAGATGCTGCCTTTCATCTTCAAAATGTGCAGGACATTTGTTTTGGCATTTACTGTAAGCACTGGGGTCAGGCTTTACATCTTTCTCAAACTTTTTTTTTTTCTTATGTAAGATTTACCCCTCCTTTTTTACATTTTTACTAAACAGACTTTGGAGGCAATTTGTGTTTCATTTCCCTCTCTATTAGCCACAATTTCTTGTAAATTGTTTACATCACCTTCGCCACTTACTTTGTTTACATCTTGCATAATTGTCCCAATAGGTTCAACATTTTCTGTTGCACTGGCAGTAGCAGCAACACTTTCAGTATCTTCATTTTGTGAATGCTCAAGGTCACAATCCTTTATACTCACTTCCATAACATTTTCATTATGAGGTTGCACCAGTTGTTCATTAACACACACTCTTGTTTTCCCTTCTTCGTCTTGTCGCATTACACGCATATCCATATTCAGTTCATCTGCAGAAACATTTTGTGCTGGTTCTAGAATCCCTAGTGTTCTTTCTGACATTGTGAAATTATATGGCAATTAACTAAACGAGACAACACCACAGTTCATTTTGTAAACAAAACAAAGCCATTCAGAATGAAAAACTGCTATCCATAGAAGTAGAATCATTCCATAGACATCTTCACTAAAATAACCCACACTGTGTGCACAAATTTAGGTTAAATCCAGGACGTGAAATGAAATAACCGACAATGACTAACGTTGTAACCATCACTGGAAAATTCCTTGAAATAAATCTTCCAGATGTAAATAGATGTAATAAACATGCCTGTTGCATACAACATTTTGCCTCAGTGTGATATGAGGTATTGAGGGTTACTTCTAACACAAATGCCTGTGTATCTACCATAGTAATTATTGGAGGGTTATAGCACTTTACCTACACATCCAGCGAAATACAACAAATGTAATGGACATAAAATCCCATTTTCAGCAAATTTGAGGATTATATTGTTTTATAAAAAAACACACACACACACACACATATATATCAAAATTCTTTTTTACTCACTTGGATAATGCAATAATTACCAGTATCACCACACCGCTCCCAAGCTACCACCAAGCTGAAAGCATTTCAGAACTGCTAAATTCATGACTACACCACTGGCTATGGCTTATATAGCTTAGATGACCTTGTCCAGAAACTGCTTCACACTTCAAATTGCACTGAAGGAGGTGATGACCTCGCACAATGGCTACCAAGTCATTCATTTTTCCATAAATGGGAGTGACTAGACATCAGTACCGTTAGCATTAAATATGGCCTGTGGTGCCTCAACTTCTCCTTATCTAGGTACCAGTGATGTCATCCTGGGAGGTCTGCGCTATGCACACATGAGAGGGGGTAGGGGAGGGCACGAACGTGAAATGGCTGCATGTAACAGTATGCAGGTAACATCGGGAACATTACTGTTAGCCAGGGTTTTCCTGGAGTACTGCTGTTTCCCTTCATCCTTATGTTTCATTGCTGCTCCATCTCTTCCTCACTTCATGCCCATGGATGCTAAAGAACTACTTATAAGCACCTTCCAAATCCGTTAACTCAACTCTAAAATTAACGTACATTTAATACATATTTGTACAGTTTATGCTATAGCTGGTTCATGTAGATGAAGCCATGGGATCATTGTATACTAAAAAGTAATAATATTTTAAAATTAAGTAGTTACGATTGAGACTATTTTAGCATCCGTTAATAAATATTTGTAAGTGAATAAAATAGATATCCTTAAAAAAAAAAAGTAGAAGTATGTTCAGTTCCCAGAAGTAACAAAAAAATTACATTTATGCAATTATTGAGGGGGGCGGTCCCCAGTCCTCAATTATTGAAGGGGTCACGTCCCCTTCGTCTCCCACCTACCGACAGCCATGGCTGGGTAGTTAACCTTCGAAAATATACTGCTGATGGTTCACATAGAACTCTTGTATGCTGCAAATTTAAAGACTTACGTTGGAGTGATGCGGAAGTTGTTCCTGGAATGAAAGACAGCCATAAACTGCTATGTGCAGTGGTTTGCTACAGCGAGGTTCGAACCTCGTCCTAAGCGCTGCACCAAAGTTTGCCGAGAATACGCTAAGAACAGTCAATGCACAGTGCCAGAATGGCACCTGACATACTGCAATGGACAGCACCGAGTATACCCATTGTTACAGAGCAACTTATGTTTATATGTTACTCTCATCTATTTATTTTATATGAGTTTAGAAATCCTAAAGGGAGTAGTTATTTTTTACCTTTGTATTTGTCACAAGGATTTTAATTGCCTGTGTTATTATGTTTTAATTTATTCTTTGAAGATTTTTTCAGACATATGTGATTGTCACGTATTAACCACAGTTTTAAAAGATGTTAAATTTTTATTTTGGGAAATTATGATGTTCAGCCAAGTTTTGCATTACATCAAATTTCAACACTATATTTCTGTAACATCGTTGAAATTGGCCTTCAGCAGTATTTAAAACGATATGTTTATTTGGTTGAAGATGTAATACTATTTTTTATGTATGTAATTTTGTTACAGCAGTAGTTATTTTGTTAATTAAATTATCAGTTATTTTTCAGTTACAGAATTTTAATTGCAACATATCTATATGTCTTTCTAATCTGATGAGTTTTGTTATGTTTGTATAAGCCTTAAGTCAAGAGATGATGTTGATTGTTACCATGGCAGCGAAGTGGTATGATAAATAATTTTTTTACTTAAAGCTCTCGTGATTAGCTGTTTTTTTTAATATGTCTCAAGTTAGTATGCTTTAAAGATTTTTTAGCCACCTTGGCTTCGACAGGCAGGACACTGTCTCAAGTGGTTTAGCATGTTAGGCTTTCATTTGATTATTATTAATATGGTAGTGTTTCGTACCTGTGGACAGGCTGTCCTGAGGGGGACAACGACATGAGAGTGCTACTAGTAAAAAGCAGGCCTAGTCAATGCCTACATTTTATTTTCCAGGTAATTAAGACAAACATCAGTGTCCTTCAGAAGTGCAATATGAACTTTAACACTGCACAATAGGCCTGTGAGCCTAATTTAGAGAAGCATACAAGATGACTTCCAGCAGCATTCATATGAATGCCTCAGCTTAGGACCAGATCTACAAGAACTTTTAGATATCTATATAATATTTAAAGTCATATCTAAGTTACTTGAACTCAATATGTTTGTTAAACACAGGGACACATTTAAGTTTTAAATGAACATTTTGGTCGCCAACTTAGAGAAAAACTGATTTCCACAAATTAAGTCATGAATATCTTGGCTAGAGTCGATTGCTATGAGTAAAGCTAAATTGAAATAGAACATTGTAATAATTTTTCAGAAGATTAATTTTTCAGTTGCAAAGCTTAAAGATAAATTACAAACAAATCACAAGAGAGGTTAGTGTTGTCTAAGGCAATCTATCCATGAACCAATCTATTGTTCTATTGTAAATTATAGTGAGTGTGTTCGGCGAAATTTCTATTTTAATTTGCTCATCTTTTTCAACTTTCAATTATTTTGCTGATGATGCCCTTAATTAAATATTTTATTATTGAAACATCTCTACCAAATTATAATTTCTGTAGTATTTTCCGAGTGTTTCTATAATTCTGTTTGTTGCTGAGCTGCATGATCCAGCCTTCCTACGAGAGTATTCTGCAGCAGGTAAATTGTAAGAAGGTATGTACTGATAGCGCTCATTTCTTGTCATCAAGTCTTGATGAGCCAGGCAAATAAAACTCACATGACAGTTATTCAGTATAAAACAAGTAACATAATTTACAGTATATTTCAGTACATACAGTTTATAAATAATTTAGTAACAGTAGGTGGTGTGGCAACACCACATTACACAATAGTGTTTGTAAGTATTTATCACACTACTCTACACCGTGACACTATTACAAGGTACAACTGAAGGTTAATTTCAAAAGTGCTCGCTTTACTGTGAACAGTCTCCTATGTCATATATTTGTAGCACATTTAGTCATTCTTTAAGTTGACGACGTTCACTGAAATACATGTACACTGAAAGTTATTGAAATGACATTACTTAGTATAGTTGACTCAGACAGATTAAATTCCTAAATGGATGCATACAAATTCAGTGTCAGATTACAAGTTAGTGTGGTACCTACTCTGGTTCACTTTATTGCACTATGAGATTGACGCATTAGCTCACACAGCATCCAAAGTATATTTTTATAATTAGTCTTTTTTATACATTTTTTAAAACTTATTCAGACCACTTTGGTTTGTCTAGATTAAACTTGTTTTTTTTAAACAAGTTTAACAAACAATGTCCTACATGACACCTATTGAAAAAGTTTTATTCTACTGGTGATAACCTACATAAGTGTGATGTTGTGAAATAAGTGGAATGGGTGTGTTAGGTTGGTGGACATGGTTGAGTGGTAATGGCAGAGTTGTGTAGTGAGTACAGTGTTATGTGAATAGGTATAACTATATATAACACAACATGATGTCAGATGTAGGGTCTTAAAAAAAAAAAATAAGCCACCCACTATTTTGAAAAGAACCAGTACGAATAAAAGAATGTATTCTGTGGTGGGGTTTTACTAAATGAAACAGTTGTCAGTGCCAATAATAAAAGGGAGCAATTGTGAGGAGGAAAAAATAATGGTGCAGTTTCAGATATTACTGCCAGCCCTACAGGATGGGGCAAATATATTAAATGATTTAAGCAGTTCCATGTTGTATTAACGCTTTCCACAAAGCCAAAGGAGAGTGAAGTAAATACGTTGCTGTATTGCATGGGATCACAAGCTGACAATTTTTTTTGTGCCCTTCACCTTGACAACAAAGCCGGCAGCCAAATATAACACAGTGAAATTAAAGTTAGCAACTTCATCAAGTTTAAGAAAAATGTTTTATAAAAAGACTAAGTTCTTCAAGTATCATCAGCTAAAGGGAAAACCAGCAGATGTATTTATCAATGATGTTAAGTTGCCAGAAACTGGTGAATTACAAAACCTTAAAAAGGACCTGATAATGACCATTTCAGTAATTGGAATTTCAGATGAAGTTGGCGTTGCAGATGAACTATTTCATCATTGCGACAGAAGCAGTAAAGAAAATTTGCCAAGCAGAAGCAGTAAACAGCCACCAACAGCTAGTGCATGAAAATACTGCCAGCATCGATGCTGTTGGAGGAACAAGTTACTTCATAACTTAAACAGAAGGCATAAGGTAGCGATGTCTGCCAGTCCCAGCTGAAATTTTAATAGTAAGATGGGAAAGGCAGTGGTGTTATCAATTGTGGATACAGTGTGGTAACAGTAGCAAGTGTTTTTCAAAATGCGAGATTGCACCAATACATCAGTTGTCAAACTGTCCAGCAAGAAATATAACATGTTTTTGATGTGAAAATGTAGGTCATTACAGGAGCTGCTGTAAATGTAAAATTATCAGTGTGCAAAAGTTCAGAGATGTAAAGGAGAAAGATGAATACCATTATATGGATGACATAGCAATAGAGGTCATTGCTGCCACCGCAATGTCGCTGGATGGCAGAGTGGTGGACAAGCAACCGGTGCTGTACTGAGGGGTTAAAACGTATAACGTGACATCACTTAGTTACAGTCATGGGCGCCGCCTAGCGTATCTCGGCTAGGGTGGGGAGATGAGTTCTCAGGGTGGATGGTCGGCATGACAAATTCCCCTTGGCTGCAATATGTGAACAGACATGTATATAAAGTGCATTAGCTGCCTCCCCTGTCCAGGCCGTGGAGTACACCTGCTGGCCTCGTGCTGTGATGCAGCACTGCCTAGCAACCGTACTACGCAAACGAAAAACACATCGTTCAATGCAACTGGTGTTTGCTTCCACAATTGTTACACTCTTTGTGCATACACACATACACTGATACACACTGTCACTTACTTCCAGTCCTCTCTGAGCTCATTAAAATAGAATTGTGTTTATTTGTAAACATAAGTTAAGCAAAGTGTAAGTTGCCAGCCATGTGGTGGGGGCAGTCACAAGCCAGAGGAGTCAGCTGCGCCTGTAAATATAATATTAATGCTCCCTTGTACCACAATGTACAAGGGAGTGTGCCAGGATTAAAATGAGAGGCTAAGCAGACAATGTTCAGGTAAACTAAATATTCTGATGGTAAACTAACAGAATTCAAACAAGAGATGAAGGCCTCTCACAGCGATATGTGACTTACCTCAGCGGAGCTCCAGACGAGACCAAATCATGACGGATGCGGAAGGCAGCTTGTGCCCACCACATGCATGCAGGAGTATCCCAAAATCCTTATAGAAAAGCAATTAACATATACAAGAACAGAATAAACCTCCTATCATTTAAATACAATTTTCTACATGTTTTTCTCCACTGCCTATAAGACATTGTGCGTTTCCGAGTGCTTTACTAAAAGATTGGGGGCATGTCACAAATGGTAACAATATGTGTCCAGAACATATGTTGAGGAACAGCTAGTACTCTGGCATCAGTTTATGTATTTTGCATGAATTCTGGTTGTAAAACAAACTGCTGCCAAAATCCAGCGCTACTATGCTGTAATTCCTTCGATTTAATAACACGTGTCCCACTTATGGCAGGCAAGCTGTAAACAGTTTGTTAAAAATTTTATGTGGTTCTGTGTGTGTGTATATTATATTGAAATCAGCATAGCAACCATTTCAGGCTCTATTACACGTAACCCTTTACACAATGCCGTATTGGATTCCTTGGTTTACTTTGGCTAGGAGTTAGATTTAATATAACATTCACCATGTCATCTGCAGGTAGGCTATGTTGGTGATGATGGTACCTGCCATATTCCTGGTAGCGTGGCCACCGCTCCAACTGTAGTTGGCCAGTGACGTTTTCTGACCACTCACTGCTGCTCTGTTGTCGTACACACGCTGCGCACCATGTGCCTTGCTGGTCAGTTGTGTACCTCGTTGACATAAATGTATGCATGTTATGTTTGGGCTTAGGAGGATGAGAGATGACATGAAGGTATGTTCCAATCCACGATAAATACAATTACAATTGCAAGGCGTTCAAATCACATTGAAAATAGATACTGACTGGGGTGTATGTTACTGTCATAGGCAAAGAATTGAGTAACAGGTTTGGGTTATCAGTGAGTATAACTGGGAATAA
The DNA here is from genome assembly GCA_002778355.1 of Clitarchus hookeri. Classification (NCBI taxonomy): domain Eukaryota; kingdom Metazoa; phylum Arthropoda; class Insecta; order Phasmatodea; family Phasmatidae; genus Clitarchus; species Clitarchus hookeri. Next base: position 856,182 of record NQII01000040.1, read on the forward strand.
GATTTTTGGGACGGGTAAAAACCCCATCCAGGTAGAGGGTCACTTGGTAAACAGCAGATCAGCCAAGAAATTTATGTGGTGAAACATCATCATGTTTTAATAGTCAACTGACAATAATTATCATGTTGAATGTTGTTGTACCATGAGAGGCACCATAAGTCAGAGGTGCAGTAAACAAGTATATGTATAAATTTCCAACTTTACTTCAGAGCCTAGGCAGGTTGGGTCAGAAATAACACATTACACTTCAGAAATAGGCTACTCTCTATGCAGTGACAGCCCTCAGGTGGGTGGCACTGCATCTTAGAAAGTGAAAGAACTAAACTAAATGTTGAAGGAATAGGTTATCACCTTAATGCAGTCTCCAACTGAATGGTGTTAACGGGGATAGGCTATAACTATCGGATTACAGAATGCTAGGTGGTTCAGGGTTTTAGATGTTTCAAAAGGATTCTGGCAAATTCCACTCACCCACGACAGTGCACCCCTCATGTTGACTACACCTTTTGGATGCTATCATTTTAACATTCTGCCATTCTGAATAAACTCAGGACCCAAACATTACCAGCTCCGGAAGCAACAGATTGTCATGGAAAAGCTAGGTTTTGTAAACCAAGCAGATGATATACTGTTATGTGACAGCGCTGGAGAAGAGCATGATCAGAGATTGGCGGCATTACTTGGGAATTTGAAGCTAAGTGGTGTTACCCTCAACAAAGAGAAGTGCAGGTTCAAAGAGAAAATTATGAAGCTCTTGGTTACATTGTAAGTGAAGGCATGGTGCAACCAGATACTGAGAAAACTAATGTTGTAACCAACATGTCTGATTCAACAAACAACAGAACCTTGATGATCCCTTGGCATCGTGAATTATCTAGTGAAAGTCATCCTGCAATTTGCAGAGAAAAAATTACCATTCAGATATTACTACACCAAGCCAAGAAGTGGAAATAGGAGGCACCTGAATAAGGAACTGTGGAAAAGCTGGAGGAAATTGCACAACAACCTATATTGACACTTAACTCATGAATTGCAGAAAGAACATCAACAGACTCTTTGTTGTATAGGGTTGGAGGTATTCTAGAGCAATGCAAGAAAGAAATATAGAAGCCAGTGGCATATGCTTCCAGAAGCCTGAACAATGTAGAGTAGCATTACATACAAATTATTAAAGAACCCTTGTCATCATAAAAGTATGTGAAATTTTTCGAGATTATGTATTAGGGGACAAGATAACCATAAGCCATTGGTCACCCTGCTGTCAAATAATCTGATAGCTGAATTTACAGCAAGATCGTAATAAAACAATAAGTGTTTTGTATTTTCGCCCTACTGAGGCCCGTTGACATACCAGAATGGTCTGACCATGTATGAAGCAAGAATTATCTCTGAAGTTCTACGTGCTAGTAAGTTGTGTATAATCCACCAAGGGCACATGGGTATCATGAAATGCATGGTGGCCCAACATTTCACAAAGCTTCAAAATTTGCTTAACAAATACACACTGTGTTTAAAGCAGCATCAGCAGTAGTCAGAACCATTGATGCCCACACCACTGCCAGAGCGACCATGATCCTTAGGAGTGGATAACATTAAAGTTTGAGGCATGATAATTAGTTATACAAAAATATTATTCCATTTCCATTGAAGTAGTACATCTGGATTATATGACAGCTGAGACCATTATTACCAGGTTACATTACATGTTTCGAACAGTACAGTAGACGGAACTGTCTTCTTTTCCATGGTGTTGCCGGAAAACCAGGTGAAAATGTGACCAATGTGGTTCTCAAAATAATGAAAGAAACGCTGGGCATCAACATCGAACAAAGTGCTATCGACTGTGCACACAGAATAGGCAAGCCGAACAGATCTGCTGCCCAGGCCGTCAAAGAAGGCAGAAGACAGATCATTGTGAAATTTGTGTGTTTCCAGTTTCGTTCCATGGTATTCCATGCTAAAAGAGCCATGAAGAGCATGCCCATCATCATTACCAAATCGCTGATGGCGGATAGACAGCACATCTGGAAATCCGCAAAAGAAAAATTTGGCCCACGCAGCTGTTGGACACAAGATGGGAGAAATGTTGTTCTGCACGCTAACCGCTGTACTTACTTATCCATTATGCGGGAACTTGTTAACATTCAGTAAATCCATCTACCGGAGCTAGTCATGAGCTATAATTTCATTATGTTTAATTATGTGCGTAAGCTTGTGTGCATGTGTGTGTGTTTTCTCAAGTCTTTGTATGTGCATCACTACAGTCACCTGCATCTTTTTTGTATGGAAGACAATGGTAAGTCTTCCTCATTTAGTTAAAATAATTTAGTTATTTTTTCGAATCCATGATTGTGTGCTCTACCTGTGACCAATGAAGACTGTCCTTTCAGCTGCTTTTNAGCTAACGGTACTCCCTCCGGACCTCTCGCTAACAGTTGCAGTAGTAATGGTCAGCTTGTCGCCATGTCTGGCCCAGCAACCACCAGAGCTATACTCTCTCAGAGGCTAGCTCGCAATCCTAGAGCTTTCCATTTGGCGCATGTTAACAGACAGTCACTACTCGGCAACATTGACGAGTTTAGAGCAATTTTTAGTCCTCTATGTTTTCATGCAATATTAGTGTCGGAAACATAGCTTAAGGAGTGTCTCCCATCTTCGGTTGTTGACTTACTGGGTTATAATTTATACAGATTTGAACGACAAGGTAAACAGAGTGGGGGTGTGGGAGTTTATGTGTANTTTGAACGACAAGGTAAACAGAGTGGGGGTGTGGGAGTTTATGTGTATAATGATATTACAGTTAAAACTATCTGCAGCTCTCCTAGTCCTTACTGCGCAAAACCTGAGTATTTATTTCTTGAATTAAACATTTTTACATAAAAATTATTGATTGCCATTGTTTACAAACTTCCTAAGATATGGTCCATGGATGACTTAGAAAATGACCTGTTTGTGATACTTCCTAGTAATGATGATGTATTGATTATGGGCCATTTCAACACCGACCTCTTAACAGAATCACGTCAAACATTGCTCCTTACTAATCTCTTCTCCTTATGTAATCTAGCATCTGTCCTCTTGAAGCCATCCACCATACTAATAATGCGGACACACTGCTTGACCTTACATTCACTTCAAAACCTGAGAAAGTCCTACACTGTAGACAAATTGGTGCACTGGGTTTATCTCACCAAGACCTCATACATGTAACCTACTCACTTCGTACGCCAAAAATTTTACCAAAAATTGTTACCTACAGAGGTCTGAAAAGGACTGACATGCCGCAATTTATTAACGATGCTTCTGAAGTACAGTGGAGTGACATAGATTATTTGTATACAGTTGATGACAAACTTAATTATGTGAACACCTTATTACACAAACTTTTTGATAAGCACATTCCGAAACAAACAAAGCTGGTTTCTGGTCCACCAGCACCGTGAATGACCCAGGAAATTAAAGCTTTAATGACTAATCAATATAATTCTTTTTGTAAATATAAATCTTCTAAGAGAAAAAAAAAATATCCTTGTATTTATGAGATTCGAGATATACCGTTTACTCAGAAACCAGAGTACCTAAGCTATTAGAACTGCTAAGATTGCACATGCTTGCTGCTTGATAAACCAAACTCATCCCCGCGGCATTTATGGAGTGGTGTTAAATATATGGGTGTAAAGTTTAAGGACACTAAAAACTATAACCAGAAAATCAATCAAATTATTGACAAACTTAATGCTCATTTTACATCTCCATGTACCTGTATTAATCCTAAAACAAAAATGAAACATTGTCTCTTATTAAAGCCCACATCCACTGTGTAGAAGAACTTTTTTACTTTATTGTCGTCATGCCTGGTGACATTCTGAAAGCTATGAGACAAATTAAAGCCAAGGCTGAGGGTAATGACAGAATTTCAATTGACATGATAAACCTAGTCTTGCAGTTTATCTTATAAGCAATAACTAAAATTATTAATTATTCGTTGGTCACAGGCAGCTTCCCAACTCAGTATAAATCTGCTTTATTAATACCCATCCCGAAGACAAATAATTCTCAATGTGCTAGTGATTATAGACCCATAAGTATTCTTCCCATAATTTCCAAAGTCCTTGATTATATTGCAAACCAACAAATAACGAGGTACATTATTGGAAATAACGTGCTAGTCGACCATCATTCTGGTTTCAGAGAGGACTTCAGCACATGTACAGCTCTTCTTCATGTCACTGATGACATAAAACATAGCGTGGATAACCGTTTGCTAACGATTTTGACACTGTCAGATTTTATCAAAGCATTTCCATTGACCATGAGCTATTACTTGCAAAGCTAAAATCATATTTTAATTTTTCTGAAATATTGTTAGAATGGATTAAAAGTTACTTGTGTGGCCGTTATCAGAGAGTTGTCTGCGGAGAACAATCCGCTTGGCGCATAGTTAAAATTGGAAATTACCCAGGACTCTGTTCTGGGACCCCTAATATTTTCTATTTTATTAATTAACTCCCTCGGCTACTAAAACATTGTAAATACCATCTTTATACAGATGATGTCCAAATCTACCTGCCAGCTCATCCTGGTAATATTACATCATCAATTGACACAATTAACCATGAATTGTCAAACAGCTTAGAACGGTCAATAAAGCATGGGCTACTATTAAACCCTAAGAAATCCCAAAGCATTATAATTGGACCCAAGAAACTACTCATATCACCAAACTTCAATAGTGCTCCTAATATGATGCTTTATGGTAAGCCGATTCCTCTATCAAAGTCTCTAAAAAATATAGGTGTATTATTAAGTGAAACTTTAACATGGAGAGAACAGGTTACGTACATCTGTGGACAAACAAATGTCACTTTACATTCATTAAAAAGGCTTAGAAAAAATTTTCCCGTGAAATTGATGAAGACTTTAACAGAATCATTAATAATTTAGACTTTCACAGAATCATTAATAATTTCACGCCTTGATTATGCTGATATAGTCTTCAGTGACCTGCATGAAGATCTAGCTCTGAGACTTCAGCGAATACAAAACAACTGTGTATGTCTTGTTTTTAATCTTAAAAAGAAAGACCATATCATTAAATACATACATACTCTCTCATGGCCTGATTTAAAAAATTGACGTTCATTGCACAAGATCTGCTTGTTAAAGAAATTATTTTTAACATGATGTCCTCAATATCTTCTGTCTCATATCTTACCCCCCAATACTTCAAGCACTCGTTCTTTCAATCAACAAAAGCTTCTAGTACCAAAACACAACTCATTTTTTGCTTCATCTTTCATCATCACCGCAACCAAACTATGGAATTACTTACCTTAGGAAGCAAAAGATACATTTTCAATCACTAAATTCAAAAAATTATTCCGGAACAGCTTGGTCACCCTATAAATATTTAAATTAACTTGAAATATGGGTTTGATATAAACAATATTTATTGTTGTTGTTCCTCCTTTATAATACCTGTAACTTATTTGCTTTCTGCTTCATGCGACTGTAGTGATGTTTCTGATGCTTATGTTATTGCTAAATTAATTAAATATTCTCTTAATGTATATAGGTGTGTGAATTTGCGTGTGCAAGTAAATGTTGCGTTGCTATTTTATTTTATCTATATTTTTAGGTAACTGACATAATTTTAGATGTAGCAAACATAAAATGTCTTATATTAATACATTTTTTTCTTTTTTTTTTTTACTGTGTTTAAATAGTTATTTGCTGTGATTTCCTTTCCTTCAGAAATCCTTAAACTAAATTGCAGTTTTAGAATTTTTGCTAATTGACGTTACTTGAATAAAATGGATAAGAAACAGTAGCACTTACATAATAAATACTAATTAAATTAATTAATTAATTACAAAATTAAGTTAATTAATGCAACTGAAATTATTTGGAAAAATTAGAAAATATGTAAGAAATTTTGGTGATTACAAAAGTTTCCATTGCATGTGAAAAAATGTATAATGTAATAACTTACTAAGAGGTTCCTAACCTGTCATTTAACATTTTTTCACTGTCCCAACTAAAATAGTGAAGCAATACACCAAACATTAATGCAGTTACTATGAAGAAATTTGTAAGTGCATGTATTTCTTAACTTTAAAAATATATTTACACTAACTTAAAAGTTGCAAGAAACACAAGATAATTTAAATTTTTGCATTCTTTATTTGTGCCTGAGAGTTATGACTGTGTCATTTCTGTTTTTCAACCTCATTTCAATTATAGTTGTATGTATGTAATCACAGCTTTGAAAAAAATTAAAGACCAGTTCCAAATGTGTAACCAAGTTTTCCCCTAAGTGCAACGAGAATTTCTAAATTTTTTATTCAACACTATATTTCTGGTACTGTGAAATTTTTTTGACTTAATTGTTCTACTTAACACCTAAGGAATTAATTAACAGATAACTACAATTGACAATCAAAGCTCCTAAAATGTTTGATTCCAGTCTCAGTGTGAAAATTGAAATTTATCTTATGCGCCACAAATCATGTATCAATTAATTTCTGTATACTGTAAAAGAATTGCAGCTACTAGTTCAACAAGTGCATCACTTTTATACAAACTGTTTTTATATAGTGTATCTTGTTTTCATGCATATTCCGGGCATGATGATGATAGAGAGAGAGAGATTGTGTGTGTACATGCACTTGTGCATGCATGCAGGCATGTGGTGCCTGCACATGTGTGTGTGTATACACACACTCTCATGAGCATTTGAATTAGTGATACCTGCCTAGTAATTTGTAGTATCCCCTTTCGCCCTGATTACATCTGTGATGCAGCATGGTATTTACTCACAAGGCACCAGAAGCAGTTGGGGGAACCATACTGATCCATGACCGCTACACAGCCTCCCACAATTCAGGGACATTTCTCTTGACAGTATCCAAGATGTGTTCGATAGGACTGAGGTTGGGTGACCTTCGGAGGTCAGGCAAGTAACCTCAAGTCTGTGGAGTGTTCATCCAACCACATGGTCACAGAGGGGGAGTGGTGGGCCAGTGCATTCTCTTGCTGTAGGTACAGGTGTCCTTCAGAGTGCACAGATCTGCTAGCAGTTCCCTATATTGTTGGCTGGTGAGGAATGATGGCACATAAACCAGGGGACCCATTTTATCCAACATAAACAGTTCCCATAATGAGGATACCACCACCCTCTAGCCTGAACTGTATCATGCTGACATGAGGGATTCATTGCTTCATGTGCTTGGTGGCCCACTCATACTCTGCCATCGCTGTGTACCAGCATATACCTCAACTGATCTGTCCAGGCTACTTTTTTTTTAAATATACATTGAGGGTCTAATGGTGACATCTGTCACTGATACGTTGTAAGTCACTGCAGTTCTCCCTGGCAGCAGTGGTTTTACCCAAATCCATTTAATCACATTACACTCTTGATGTGGTGGCCTATGGAAAACCCAGTGCCTGCATGGTGTGCTGTTTTAATTTTTGGCACACCTTGTTTGGTAATAAGTATGAGGTTTCCTTACGTTTTAGTAAGTTTTATTCTTTTTTTTTTTTAGGTAAAGCTTTTGTTCCTGGTTACCACTGCCATCTGTTGTGAAAGGTTTAAAAATCATTTTTAAATATTTTGTCACTCCAAAATGGCAATCGCTATTGAGTAAGTTAAATGTTAAAATTAAAAAATATAAAGGATAAGTTTTTTTCTTAGAGTAAAATGTATGACCGAAGATTCTGTAATTTAATTTGTAAAATTTGGTCATTGGTCAGTTTTACTATTGTAAACATAAGTTATGACACTTCTGTTGGCACTTTAATCCGGCTGTCTACATAGGATACCTTGTTAATTAAATGTAAGAATAATATTTTAAGTACAATTATTTGAGTCCTCTATGTTTTTAGAATTAACAAAAAACTTTATTCACTTATCATTTTGCTATGTTCTATGTTTGTTTCACTGCACAATGATCATCCTTTCAGTCACTCTGTAGTTATAAGTGGCAAGCACGTACAANAAAAAAAAAAAAAAAAAAAAATTCTAGCCCAACCACCACAGGCTGGAGAGGCCCTAGGCGTGAATCTGTGATTATTCGAATGTGCTTAAAAAAATGGCAAGTTAAAGAACATTGACCTGGCCAAAAGATTGCTGGGTTCCTCACAATATGCAAAAGAAACATTTACAAAAAAAATTACAAACAGGGTGCAGTTTAAAACAAAAAAAAATTAAACAAACGTTAGCTTCGGTTGAGGTAATTTAGTTTAATTACCTTAAAGTATATATATGAAATTTAACAGCTCATATAACAAATAATATTCTGTATGAAGTTAAGGTAATGTAAAACATCTAGAATTATAAAATAAATATGATTATCTATTACCGATTTAATATATTCATTTAAAGTTATATGGCATTACTTTTCTTTTTAATTAAATTTTAACGTTATTATTAGCTATTTCTATTATCAGTAGGGCCTCAGGGTATATCAATTATTTAAATAAAAATGTTTAAAAAAATGTTTTTTTACACTTTTGCCTATTTTAGAAAATAAGGTGGCATGAACATGCATGATGGATATATCAATTAAGTATGCTAGGTCATATCTGTCAAGTTTGCTGGCTCACTAGAGAAACTGGCAGAATCCCCAAGCAGAAAGTTGTTAAAAGAGGGGCATGTTGCCTCGGGTAACGGGATTACACCAGATCCTACTTCATTCCCAGACTTCCATAGCTAGAAGGCCCAGGGACAACATCCTGAAATCCATGGACACTCTCGTGAACCGCACGTTTATGAAATTAATTTTATATAAATTTGTGAAACAGGGAACACGAAAAACGTAAACAAACACCAAACATACGTATTACTTACAAAAATCTGTGTCCCTAAACCATCACAACATTATACTAAATATAATTATTTTGAACTTGAAGAGACAGAATTTTGGCTTGTTACATGGCTGAGAAAATGTCAGAAAAAAGCAAAAGAGACAAATTCAGCGAATTCCCAAAATCGGCTCAGCAATTTTCAAGACCATCACAGATAACCTTGTATGTGCTTGCCATTTATAACTACAGAGTGATCGAAAGGACAATCATTGTGCAGTGAAACAAACAGAGAAAATAGAAAAATTATACATGAATACATTTTTTTGTTAATTCTAAAAACATAGATGATTCAAACAATTCTACTTAAAGAATTTTTCTTACATTTCATTATGATAGTGCAGCCTTTGTTTTCTGTGTAGATAGCTGAAATAAAGTGCCAACAGAAAAGTCATAATATATGTTTACAATATTAAAACTGGCCAAGGACCATGTTTTACAAATTAAATAACAGAATCTTCGGTCACATATTTTACTTGAAGGAAACAACTTGTCTTTTAATTTGTTTTTAATTTTAATGTTCAAATTACTCAATAGTGAATGCCATTTTGAAGTGACAAAATTTTTTTTTATGATTCTTAAACCTTACACAACAGATAGCAGTGGAAACCAGGAATAAAAGCTTTGACTTAAAAAAAAGAATAAAACTTACCAAATAATAAGGAAACAACAAACTTATTACCAAAAAAGGTGGAAATGTAGTGGCCCTGCTCGCCACCCACCAAGGCAAACTGGGTTCAATTCCCGGTCGGGATACTCCCAGATTCTCTCATGTGGGAATCGTGCCAGACGATGCCACTGGTCTGCAGGTTTTCTCTGGGATCTCCTGTTTCCCCCACCCTTTGATTCTGGCACTGCTTCATACTCACCTCAATCACTGTCATTGGCTCTCAAGACTTTTCTGTAAAGAGCTGCCCAAATCTCTTCGCTCGCCCACACTCACTCACTCACTCTCACATACACACACACACACACACAGGCTTATGCTGGCCAATGGATGAGGACTGATTCATGATAAACTGTTAGTTAACAATCCTATATAAATACTATATAAGCACTTGAATTTAAGATGCATGTTTAAGTTTTAGTCAAACAATTTTATGAATATATGTTGGGTGATTGCCTTCCAACATAAGCAAAGTTTTCGTATCTCTGCAAAAAATTAGCATGCTGGCTGAGAATGTACCACAATCCTTCACTGTATTTTTTAATGCTGTCACGGGTAGACCTTGTTCCAGTTAAAATGTATCAGTAACTGTCAACAACTAATTTTAATCTAAAAATGAGTGAAGGATGGTAATTTTGTGAGTTGTGTGAGTAGTTGTTCTTGTGAGATCTGCGAAAAACTTGTTACCCTTGTTACATGTGTTACTTCAGTGGTGTGTAGTGAAATTTTTTTGTTGTTAAGCTGCGAGTTGATCATTACACACACAAGTGTGCGCATGCATGCGAACACGTATGTTGCAATGTTTTAATTAACAAACGCATAATGTTTAATTGCTGAAATGTAGGCTGTACTTAGTGCAGTGAGATACACTAAACTTCATAACAGACTATAATATCCATAATTATAGGGTATGTTATAATAGGCAACAAAAATTTTTGACTTGTTTGAAACATACACTTGCATAAACAAAAGACACAAATCACAAGACACTACAATACATTCTATAATATGACAGTTCAGTTTGAAGCATATTAGTTCATTTGTAAATATATCAATATCGTTTACTACTGTACTGTTTGAGAGTGAGCAATTTCAATGGCTAAGGTTTTCAGCACCGATGATGGAGCATCGACAGAATGCTATTGTGAAGGAAACTAAGGGATCCATACAAAACCCACTGACCATTGACAATGCCTGCCACATTTCTTGTAAGAAAAAATTCTGTAAGACCCAACGGGAAATCGAACCCTTGTTCACCTTGATGGAAGGCAAGTCATCTGATCACTACACAACCGCAGCATCCTTATGCTTATGTAGCAAACGTGACTTGTCATATAGATATTATAGGATGAATAGTTTATTCAATTACAAATCAGCAATAATATTTACTTCCTAGAAAGTTTGATTCTTGTATCTTTCTTTGAAATCTTAGTGATCAAACTGTTATAAACTTTTGTTCATTTTGCATCTCTCACAGCAGATTTTTTCAATTGATAACACCTTTTTGATGATCTATCCTGCTGTTGCATGTTGCAGCTATACATTTTAATTCTTTTCAAGGCTAGAGAACTTTTTTCTGTGGAGGCACTAGTTGCAGGAATAATTAGTATGAGTTTATCTAACTTAACTGTAAACCACTAATTTTTGTAATGCAGTTTAGTATTAAAATGTCTATCGAATTATTTTCTTGCAGTAGTTATCTCCTTATCTGGAGTTGGTGTCACCACCAACATAATTTCTCTTATCTTTCCAAAAATAACAAAAACATTCAATATGAAAAACTGTACAAAGAGTAGAGTGACTGTGTCTGGCAGGTGTCAGGTTGACGGTCCCGATCCATTCTGGGCAGCATACGCTGTGGGACTTGCAGTTTACCTTGCAGAGAGGCAGTAATCAGATACAGGGCATTGCAGATGATAATGAACATAAAACTGATATTACCAATGGTCTCTATTAGGGATGGGTCGGTTCGGTTCTTCGGTTCCAATTTATACCGGTTCTTGAGGTTTGACTCGGAACCGGTTTTAGGTTAACAACAATTACTCGGTTCTTGGTTCTACACAGCAATGGCAAAACTCTGTTGTTACAAAAATAACTATGGTATTTACTCATGTATAGCGCGCCCTTTTTCCCCAACATAAAGGAAAAAATTTCTGGGGTGCGTGCTTTACATGGAAAAACAATTAAGTAGCGGTAGTTGTAAACTGTTTGGTGATGTTTGGAGGGAAGTGTATGAGAATAGTCTGTTATCTCATCTCTGGCTCTTACATCAACACTCCTCTCCCTTCTCTCTCTTTATCTCTCAGCCCTCCTCCGTAAACAACACTGCTAGCCGATCGATACATTCCTCCAAGCCTTCTTTGTTTGGTAGGATGGCCGTGGGGCCGAGAGTAAGAGAGGGAGAAGAGACTTTTTTTTTTTTTTTTCAAGGTTTCACATTCCAGCATTGCAAAAAAAAATTGGGAGTCACTGTGTAAAAGACGTAAAAAAAAAAGGGCCGCTCAGACACCATAAAAGAAGCAAAAAAAGATTAAAAAATCCGGCCCACCACAGCTGTTGACCTTCTTTTATCGAACCTTTGTAGGTTACTTGTATCTTGCAGCATGCCACAATGTTTTGGTTTGAGGGCCATGAGTTATTTAATTAAAGTATTTTCCAAACATATCACAATCACCACATATTAATGTAAAAAAAGAGTAATTTTTTACATATTTACTTTACTTAAATAAATTTAATACAAGTTTATCTGTATATATTAAAACTTTTTTCCACACTTTGTTATTGTTCAATTCTTCCATATAACGGTTAAATAGAACATTTAATGAATTTTACCTGCATTGGTTTAATAAAGTTGCAAACAAAAGGCAAGTATTCAAAATACATAGAACCGAATACTGGAACCGATATTTAAATTGTAGAATCGGCACCGGAACTGGAATCAACATTTTTGGTTATTCGACCCATCCCTAGTCTCTATGCATGTTACGCAATTAGGACAGCATTAAACAAAATAAACTGTTTTTTTTTATACACACAGCCAGCCTCGTACCACATCCGCATGCATAGCAAAGGTTAGCTGTAGTGCCAGTAGCGGGCCTAGCCCAAACATTCCCGATTGGCTCATGAAGCTACCTGATCCCCTTCCAACAGTAACATTGCCATAACAACTACGAAAGACAGCGAAGAGAAAACGTGAAATAAATACACGGAAACACAGGAAAGTGTGGCGAGGCAAGACGAAACGCTTTGATGTATGTGGCAGTAGGGAAGTCCGTAGAGTAGTGTGATAATTTATGTGCGCGGAAAATAAGTGAACTGTTTGTAAATGAAACCAATATTCCAGCAAGTGCTGTGTAAGCAGTGCTTACCTAGTGTCTGTGGAATATATGCCACTGTGTTAATTACACATAATTTTATTATTGTAATTCTCAAAAGATAACAATCAGTTTTACTACCAAGATATTTAGATTTTTCTAATGATTCTTTTCTGGGAGTAACTCCTTCCTAACACAGTTAACTCCAAATTCTGTTCCTACCGTTTGCTGATGGCGCTTCATGAACTTTTGGTCTCATGAGCTGCCACTGTATTACATCAGGTTTACTTTTTCTCAGAAATATTTGTCCTCAAAGACCTTGAACATTCAATTATCATGAAACTGCTTAAAAAGTGACTTTGGGTTTCATGGTGCAATAACATTTAATGTGTGTGTTTCAAGTGAAGTTACTTCAATAAAGTATGTACCAAGATCATAAATTCACGACATTTGTGATCTAATTAAAAAAAATTATGCAAGCATAATTAAAATGAAATTGTAGTTATTTAACAAAAAAAAATGTGTGTATAGTTATATCTGTATATTTATGTTGTTATTGTTGCACAGTGATAAACATACATGTACTATTGTAAAAATATATACCTAATTTAGAATTCTGTGTTTAAACTACTTTTAATTTTATATTTATTATATACTCGGACACAAATTATCAGAGAAATAAAAATAATGTTTTGTCAGGCATTTATAACTTTACAAACATTGACAGTTAATATTTTACATAACCTAGGTGTTAATTAAATGGTGTATACAAAACAAAAGTAACGTTGGGAAAAATATTTTAGATGTTTTTCTTACATTATTTACATTTATGTTAAATTGTATCTGCTTTTTTTTAGATGTCACAATTTTACTTACTAGAGTTTTGTGGATATTTTCAATATAATGGCTGCATTGTAAAATTTAGACTTTCAAAAATGTGTTTTAAAATTTATTGGGATTAAGATATACAATATATAGTCGAACAAAACACCTACTGTAACTTATAAAAGTTAGCTGTAAAATAATAAGCATTCCTAAATGTTTATAATCCACTCAAATTTTCATATTTAAATAACCAAAAGAAAAGTATGTATCAAAATCCCTTTATTGTGTTAAATATACAGCAGACATTATAGTTTCTTATTATCCAATACATTTTTGCTACTCTTAGATGTTACATTTTAACTTTCTTAGTACAATAAGGGCATATTCTGCAGTATAACTGTCAATAGACAGTTGCATATTAAGTCAGCTGTACTGTAATAATTCTTTAACTGTAATTCTGATCAGTCAAATATGTTATGTAAGCATTTGTACAGTGTTGGATTATATTGTAGGATGTCTTTGAAATGGTTAACACAATATTGAAGGCATGTTCCTTACCCTATAAAAAGAATATACAATCCTGTGTTAGGAAAGGCATAGCCTGCACTTAAATTTTTAAGGGACAAAAATTAACCATTAAATTTTTTGTGGGTTTTTTTCCCCACTCACTTTCAGATTATCTAATTTTTCAATATTATCAGAATAAACAGAAATAACAAGGAATGTTGAAATTCTTATCTGGAAAACTTTGAAAATTCAAGAAATTTTTCATAAGAATCAGAATTTTTAAAAATGATTAGATGTTGTCTGTAATGTATTCTACTGTATTTGAGACAATTAATTAACTTTAATGATTATATGCAGTCATCCCTAAAGATCAACTTTAACATTTGAGTGATTTGATTGCTGGTAGTGCAAAAATAAAAATTTCAAATAAAACATAAACAAATCACAATGATTAAATATTAAGTAGGTTTACTAGGTTTGAAATGAGATGCGAGTTATCCATGACAATTGTGCATGGCCACATGGATTGATAACAACTTTGCTTATCTTGTCAGTCATGAGAAACAGTTGAGATGTATAAAAGATGTCCACCCAGTATTGTAACTTTTTTATTTCAATCTGCTGTACTCTTAAAATAATGAATTTGTTTAGCTTCAAATTTATTGTTTTTGTTGGGTTATGGTCATTCGACATGATGGCTCTGATAAAGTCGCAGAAGTAACCAACGTAGTTTGGCTACATTTCTGATTTTCAGAAAGCAGGCAAAATTATTAATATAATATAAAAATAAATAGCTTTTTACACCTAATGAGAATATTTAAGATATCCAAAAAGCTTTTGGTTTGTGTAAAATTAATTAAAGAAGGTGTTGGAGTTAAGGTAGTGGAAATAAAAACATCTTCAATTAAAGGTAAAATTTATGGTGAAAGTAAAATGATGGTAATATGTAAAACACACACACACACACACTTTACTAGTTTGGAGGGAAATATTGCTAACCTGTCTTATTGAACAAAACAGTGTTGCCACGTAATCCACTACAAAATAAATTTATTAAAGCAAGTTTAATTACTTCAATTTAACCAGTAAATAATATTTACCGAACTTCATAATTAAGGCTGTGTCAGAATTTTCATTGTCAACTAACACCCTCCATCAATGAAAAATCACAATTACAGAAATGGGGACAAAATCATAAAAGCAATAAACCTCAAAATTATAATCCTTCAAAAAATTAATATTTTAAGACAAAATATTCAAAACAATCCTGCATCTTGACAGGATTTTTCAAGAAAAGCTTTGGGAACTTCCTTGGTTAAAATGTCTGTAATCTGATCTTTAGGGCGTATGTATCTCAGATTAACCAGTCCACTGTCCACTTTCTCTCGCACCAAATGAATTCGGGTGTCTATATGCTTCATTTGACAATGGGAGGCTGGATTTCCAACCACATAAATGTGCCATGGCACCTTGATTGTCTTCATTAATGATTATAGGATAGATGAACTGCATACCAATGTCTTGAAGTATGTTCTTGATCCAACATACTTCACTCACTCTGTTGCTCAATTCAATCTACTCAACCTTGGTGCATGACAGACTGACACATTTCTGTTTAGATGAGCTCTATGAAACTGTTCATCCCACAACTTAAAATAGGAAACCAGTTGTTGATCTTCTGTCTGTTGGATCACATGCATTATCAGAGTCAACAAAGGCTTCTACAATAGGGGCTCCAGAGTTTTTGCAGAAAATTAACTTGTGGTTTACAGTTTCTTTAACATATCTCAATTTTCTTTTGAGGAAAATAAGAAGATCTTTACTTGGTCGACTTTGGCATCTACTAGCAAAATTTATCTGCTATATTAAATCTTTCAAGTATTGATTTCAGATAATCAACTTGATTAACCTTAATCATTCCTCTTAAAATATCTTGAACAATATTCAGTCCTAAATAATTTGTCTTTTCTTTATAATCCTTCATATGAAAAACAGACTCAAACTTTCTTTTCAAGGTTTAAATAAGATGCAAGTCTTGGCAAACAATTAAGATATCATCAACATAAGATGTAAATGAGCTCTCCCTGGTTCTTAACATATAAGCAATAGTCTGTCTTGGATGTAGTAAACCCTTCTTTCAGTATAATTTTGAGTTCCAATTTTTTTGAGACCTTTTCAATCCATATAGAAAATTCTTGAGCAAAAGCATCTTTCAATTTTGAACCATTCCTTCTGGTTCCTTTAGTTATACTTCTTCTTTGATTTCCCCATGTAAAAAGGCATTCTTCACATTCATTTGATGTATCCTCATGTCCCTGTTTGCACCAACATCTTACAATATTCTGAGTGTTGGAAATTTTCCACCTGGGGCAAAAATATCGTTGAAGTCAAAATCTTCATCGTATTGGAAACCACGGACAAAAAGGCGGGCTTTGAATTCAGTCTTATTTTCTTCAATTTGCTTCTTTCAAAAGACCCACTTTGTGTCTATTATTTTCTTTCCTTCCGGTAAATTTACTTCAAGCCAAGTTCCATTCCTTAACATCCAAGTTCCTCATTGATTGCATCCTTCCATTCTTCCTTATTCAATCCTTTTACTGCCTCCGTGTAGGTTAATTCTTCCTTTTGAGAAACTATGAGACATGTTTCAAAGTCATTGTATTTAGACGGTTTCTTTATATTCTCTCTAGGATTTAGATTTTTAAAATTTTGTAGCTATTTTTGGATATTTTCATCTTCTGTTCTATGACTTTCTTCTCTTCAGAAAAATGTTGCTGAAATAGAATTTATTCTGGACTGAATCCATAGAAGTCGCCTGATGAGTCACCGGCATTACCACATTCTTTTGTTCTCTGTTGAATATTCACTTGTACTTGATTACCACTTTCTTCAGATCTTCTCTCTTCCCTGTTGGTTCCTTAAATTTCTTCTACATCCATCTCAGTTTCTTTATCCAGATTGTCTTCATCTCCTAAAATAGCGGACTCTATCAAGGATGTCTTCAGCCTCTTCTGGCTCTATAACCAATATGTTATTTTTTGTAGTACCTTCAGCTGTAAAGTCATTGAAAGTTTTAGGCTTGTTTAGGGTAAAAAATACATTCCTTTCAGCTCGTCCATTCTGCTCTGGGCAAAACGGGGCTGAGAGTTGGTGCCTGATCCCCACAGATGTAAGGTAATCTTCCATTTGTTTATTTAAAATTTCTGTACCATTATTGGATCTCACTGCCTGAACTCTTTTATTTGGGTCCCTATCAGCCATTTTGATGCAGCTTTTAATTAGATTGGAACTTCGGACTTGAACCTAACAAAAAAGCAAAATATGAAGTGAGAGTAGTCATCCTTTACCAAAAGGAAATATTTTGATCCATCAAAACTTGTTTCAAAAAAGTTGTAGAGATCAATATGCAAAATCCCACATACATCTGATGTTTTTGAATTACTCGGTGGAAATGGTCAAATATGCTGCTTGCCTTGGATGCAAGAGTTACATGAAAATGGTTTGTCTTCCACAGAGCATTCAATGTGTAGTTTAAGCAAAATCTCTCTTACCTGTCTAACATTTTGATTGGCAAGTTTCCTGTGCCATGATTCAAGGGTTTCTATCCTGGATACACCAACTGCTGCTGTCTCAGTTTTCTGAATATCCAAATTTACTACAAACATCTTCCCTTCCAGTCTTGCTTCTGACATCACTTCATTGATTTTAATCAATCTACACTTGTCCCGCCCTGCTATTAACGTATGTCCTTTGGTTAAAGCTTGAGAAACTGAGAAAAGATTCCATTTTAAATCAGGCACAAATAGGAAATTTTTCAGCACACTTGGGATTGCTTTATTAGCTACAAAGCAAACTATGTTTATGTCACCAATACCTTATGCCTTCAGCAATCTTCCATTTCAAGTCTTAATTTCTTTGTTGCTTTTTCTAAAGTTAATAAGAGTCAAGGAGACATGTGCTCTCTAGCACCATTGTCTAAATAAAATTTGTAATATTTGAGTAATTCAGGACTGACACTGTTCATACTAATAAAGGCATTTTTGAAAACCTTATCACCAGTTGAACTTGGACTTCCACACTTTCCTAATGTCATCACTCTAATAGAACTACTTAACCTTGTTTTTATTTAAGTAAAAACGACAATCCCTTTTGAAGTGAATGGGTTTTTATTTTTAAAACATTTTTCAGTTGTATGATTCTTTTTATTGCATATAATGCAATGCCCTTGAAAAGCTGCAAAGGCCTGATTCTGTGAACAAGATGTGTCTTTTGTCCTACTTTCTTCAATAATAAGTCACACTGTCAATTAATTTAATGTTTGTCGAACAGGATCAACCGATTCCCATGAGGACACAAGATGTTTAAACTATTTAGGAAGAGACATTAGTATTTTTGTAATAACTTGGCGATCCAAGATCTCATGACTTCATAAAGTCAGGAAAGGCTGAATTTGACCCAACCAAAGTATATTGGTAAACGTATTGTTTTTTTTTTTTACATGAAGTTCATGTTTCATCATTTCTGGTGCAAAAATAATGTGTTTTCAAATTAAATATTTAATTTAGTCAAGCGGCATACATTTACAAATTAAGTTGTACCCCAAAAAGGTGTCGCAAGAAAAATTTAACATTAAGTGCCACTTTTCAAATGGTTTCTTGTGGAAAATCATAAGTTTTATTAAAAATACATAAATTTGTTCTCATATTTGGACATTTTCAGAATGAAATAATATAGCAAAAAGTACCATATGATTTCTGGATAATGACATCAATTAAGTTTAAACACAGTGCAGTGTAATTTTCAGTTACTTCTCATAAGAAAATCAGCAGTTTTATTAAACATTTGTACTTATATATATTGCAATAAAATAATACCTCAGAAAGTTACATACAATAACTCATTGATGCCAAAAATTAATTTAAACAAAGAGCAGCATAACTTTAATTTGCTGCTTGCGAGAAAATCAGCAGTTTTATTAAAAATATATACTTATTTCAGTATTTAAATATCTTTTGAGTGAAATGATAATCTAGAATATATATATGCCATCCGTTGGAGCCAAAAAATAAGTATGAACACAGTGCCACATAACTTTTTAGCAGAAAAACTACTTCCACCAGACTGGAAAATTCTGCTTGGCATTCTGGGACATCTGCTTTAATTTTGACCTAGTTCGACATCTCTGCATTTAAGATGTACACA
This sequence comes from Clitarchus hookeri, assembly GCA_002778355.1. Lineage (NCBI taxonomy): Eukaryota > Metazoa > Arthropoda > Insecta > Phasmatodea > Phasmatidae > Clitarchus > Clitarchus hookeri. Next base: position 875,562 of record NQII01000040.1, read on the forward strand.
TACAAATATGCTGTGGGGGAGGGAAGGGGTTTCACAAGCACTGTAGATTTATTTTCTGTTTCGTAAAGTGCAAACACACACAAGTGGAACTATGCTTACATTTTGTGTGAATGTGTCATCAATAAGTTAAAAGCACAAAATAAAAATGTGAAAACGTAAATAAAATCATAATCCAATAAACACAGTGTAAGTAGGCCATAAACAATCAATGCAGTTAGATCCAAATGCAATCCAAACTTGAAATCGAAAAATAAAGCCAAATTAACACTATCATAAAATGTATCCAAAAGTGAAACACTGCAAGCATACTAGCAAAGACAAATGATAATAAGCAAGCCACATTCACAATGTGAAGGAAGTGGAAAGAAGTATTCATTTAAGGGTGAAAGGCAAAATGTGTATATAGCTCTATTATTGGCTCTTTCTGTTGCTATGTGTGTGGGGTTGAAGTGTAGAAATTTCAAAGGAGGGGAAGGAGAAGAGGGAAGAGGAGAGTGGGAGATAATAAAGAATCCCTGTGTGACGTGCATTGCGTGAGGACTACCAAACAAAGGGTAAATGGAGGCCGCACCCCTACCTTACGCAGGCCATAGTTTTCAACAGAATCTTTTTTTTTACATACCAATTAATGACAGCAACATTGCAACCCCTATATTTTATCGTTGTAGGCTAGTAAACATTTTCCTTGTGATTTCCTTTAAGTTTCTTTTAGGATTTTTATATTTTTTCATGCATTTTCTGGATGTTTCTGATGGTCCTCGAGGATTACTTAATAAAGTTGCTTTATTCATAAAATTGCTATATTCACAAAATCCAAGTTCGTAAAATCAGGACTCAACTGTATTAATTTATGAGCATGGTGTATCAAATTGGTAGATCTGCTACTAATTAAAAATTTACTGTAATTTCTAAATCCTACACATAGTGAAGCAATCTTCTTACGTCAGGTAGATGCCATCTCTTGTGTTCTTTTTAATGATTTTGAGATACTAAATAATAAATTTTTACCCTTGAAATAAAGTAAATGTGGACTTGTGATCAACACATCAAATAGTGTTCAAATTACTTTAAAGATTGTATTTTTAAAATTGAAATTGATTATGTATTTTCATATAACACATGGTTTCTTCTGGTATCTCACATCTATTCCTACTAATTTTTACTATTTTTATTGATATTTTTAGTGTAATAAACTGTTTAGCGCTTTAGCAGTTCTCTTTACTGATGACCTCAAAATGTGAAGAAAAATGTAATCGTCCTTGACTGTTATTACCTTCAGACATCACAATAATGTGGAAATGGTGAAAAAATTTTTTTATAAAGTTTAATTATGATATAAAACAGAGCATATTATTTGCTGTAGAAAGAAAACAAAATTAAGCTTAATTATATTGTCATGACTGCGAGGAAGAGGGGGGGAGCAGTTGCTGACCTCAGGCAGGTTTTGGTATTCAATACTCTCCTTCCAGTCCCTGGGACCCCAAAATTAAAATCCATTTGTTAAAATTTTTTTTTAAACAGCGGCATTTTGCCAATGTTTGTGAATGCACTCCACTTGCCTTGAAAAGCGTAATAATCACTGTACTAATTAAAATAACACCTTGACTTATAAACTGATGTTTTGTGAGAAATAATTTTAAAAAATCTTACCAATTCAATTTAACTAACTTTTATTAAAGGAAAATATGTGTATTTAGCTTATACATTACCGCCTAGCAATTATATTAATTAATTGTCTTAACACATTAAATTAGGTCCAAAATCCAACAGTCATTCTTTGACCTTAGTTTGCCTTTATAGGTTTTCTCGCCAATCTTATTCCAGTGAATTTTCAATCCATTCTGGGGCACCCTGCACTACAGTTATCACAAGACTTTGAATTAAACTACAAACAATGTGAGTAACCTATTTTTTGCTATGAAAAAAAATACTAAAAAATGTATAAGAGAAGGATTACTGAATGAAAAAACTTTCCACCTCTTGGTTGACCTCGCCTTTATTTATGGTTACTTCTCACATACTTGTGAATGTGTTCTTGGCTCACTGACTCTTTCTCGTCTACAACACATTAAAAAACTCTTGCGGGCAGGCAAAGCCCCTGCTCCCTACCACCAGGACTGCTGACATTGGCAAAGGCTGGTCAGTGCTTGCACGGCAGACACTTTCCCACTGTCCAGGACCCCCAAAAGTAGTTTGCCAGCCTTTGGAACACAAAACAATTTTCCCCTGAGTAAGCTACAACTACTCTTTCACAATCATACCATCCTGGCAACCACAGAAAACTGCACTAACTAAATCAGTCCAGAGGAGTTCAAACTCCTGAACACTAGCTGTAAGGTCTAAATGGTAGAAATGAAAGACAAAAAAATTCACAATTCTTGGAACAAAAATGTGTGAATATTTTTGAAGACTTCGCTATCAACTATGTTGATATTTAAGAGATTTTATTACTTCACCATCAATTTTTTGTGTCTCACCACATACGTACCCTGGTAATTAAAATATGTAACTCAGTACGAGGGTTATTCGAAAAGTAAGGTCCGATTTCTTATAAAACATAAACCATCACAGATTTTTCCAAAAAACTTGTTTTATTTCATTCCTTACATGTTTCTCTATTTTTCTATATAGTTTCCATATTTGTTTAAACATTTGTCATAACGTTCTACAAGCTTTTGTATGCCTAAGTCGTAGACATCTGCCGCCTGTGAGGATAACCAGTCTGTAACTGCTTCTTTCACCTTTCATCTTCTCTAAAAATTGATCACCTTCCTTATGATATCGGTCCAAAAATTCAAGAGCACAATCCATTCTTTTCATTTGGTGTTCCTCAGTAAGCAGCCTGGGAACCCAACGTGTGCATAATTTGTGAAATTGCAAATTTTCAGAGAGAATTTTGTGAAAAGTTGTTCTACCCACATTCAGAAATTTCAATGGTAAAGTTTAAATTGTGAATCGCTGGTCTTCACGAATATTTTCTTCTACGTCTTTGACCAAATCTTCTGTGATCACTGATGGTCGGCCTGATAGCGGTTCATCATGGACATTTTCCCGTCCATCCTTGAAAGCTCTCACCCACTTACGCACTTTGCTGTCACTCATCGCATTGGGGCCATACACTTGACTTATCTGTCGATGAACTTCTGCTGCTGAAATGTTCCTTGCTGTCAAAAACCGAATCACTGACCGTATTTCACAGTCGGCGGGCTGATCATTTGTTTTAAACATTTTGAACTGACACTGTAAACAGCACACTGCAACAATACCAATGCAAATGGCCTCGTTTGACGAGCAAGGCATGCTGGGAGTCGGTGCGAATGCGTGTTACAATGTTCGCACAACATTTGATTAGCTAAGGCGATTCGGTCCTTACTTTCAGAATAACCCTCGTGAAATAAAAATTTTAAAATTGGAAAAAAACACCTTATATTAATTTATAAATAATGAAAAATTATTTACACCATTGTAACTGTCCCCTGTCGTAAATCCAGAAAAATGGCTTCATGATACCAAATTTTACATAAATGTGGTATATTTGTGCTGAAATAGTCTTTCTAGTAATCTTAGAAAACCCTAAGTTTTAAAACACCCGTTCATAGCATTCCCCCTACAAATTGATAGTGAAGTTACGTACTGTTGTGTTAAGCATTTCAATCTGTTTGATAACATCTTATTTAAGTTATTAAAAATAACTCCTAAAAATCCATTCTTCACCAAAATCTAATGATCAACTAGCCTGCTGTGCTCAGCACTACAATACTGTACATAAATATTCTCACTATCTTATTTTATTTAGTTTTTTCTTTTCTATTGTGAATTCATTCTGTTGCATATTATTTACCAGCTGAGAGACAGGACTGGAATTGAATAAATGCTCAACTCTGAGTACTCTTTCGGTGAAAAAAAATTGTTGGAACCAATTAGATTTGAATGGTTTTTTATTAATTGGTCATTCAATTAAACTTGTGTTATTTTCTATTACTTTTGTTATCCTTTGTTTAATTGTACCTAACATAATATGTGTAAATGTTTGTATCTAATTGTTTAATGTGATAACAGACATGAATATTTCGCTGTTGGAGAGGCGCAGTAAATATCTATTTTCTTTACAGAAGAAACTAAGATATTGTCTGGAGACATTGCTACACTTATATTCATAACTGAATTCAATGTGTATTTTCACTCAAGTGATTTTTATGTAAGGTATTGAAAATTTAAATCATTGAAAGTAATATTTCCTTTGCTTTGATCGTTGACTCTTTTTTTAACAGAATTTTTTTGATGCAATGTGATAAAGCACATGAATGCACATTTTTCAAAGTTTGTTCTGTTTGTGGTCCTGAAAAAACATTTGTAATGTTTAATGAGATATATTGTGTTTAACCAAATTTCACAATTCACATAAGTTGTGGCAGGTTATATTGACTGTGCCATTTGTATTAGCTTGCCAAAGTGTTGAGTTACCATGTATGGTGAAAATTATACACAGGAGTTTGAGTGAGTGAGGAAAAAAAATGTGCAGTACAAATGTGGTGTACAAGTTGTATAATGCTAAATTATTATTGGTAGTTTGGTTAGAACAGCTGTAGTTAGTCTTGTCAAAGGTGTGAAGCATGTATATTTGGTGTTAAATTATTTTTAAAAAATTCAGTGGGTATCTTTTGTGAAGAAACAAAGTACAAAACTTGCAAGTTCAGTAAATAGCTCAGATTATCCATGTTCAGGTACAGTTCTTGAGTCAGTGAAAAAATTTTAACTTAATAAAGACACACAAAAAAATAAATATTATGGTGTGTAACAAGTATTAAGAATTATACTTATATTTCATATTGTAGCAGCCTTGGAGTCTGTGCTATGTTTTAACTACCAGAGTTGTTACTACTAAAATGAAAATATAAAGAATTATATTAACTTAGTTATACAGCTATTCATGGGATAGTATATTGTTTCTTTAATAGGCTGAATAATACTTTTTAAAAATTGTGATCATGTGGTTATTTTATTTGGTGAGTATTTAAAGAAAGTCACCCAGTAATTACTACAAATATTTGCATAAAACCTGGATGGAAAGTCTGAGGTTTCTAATTAGTACTCGACTCCTGCTGTTCTTAGTCAGACATGTGGAAATGGTTCAAAAGCCATTCAGTAATTATCAGGATCTAACTGCTCCAGACAAAAAAAAAAAAATTTAACTGAGTCTTATTGTTAGTCATAGAGTGGTTTAAATACCTTGTAATTGAATGGAAATAGAATTGGTGCCTTTCCATGGAACCTTCCAAAACCAAGATCTTTCAAAGATAGAAGATCTGTCAGCATGTAAAAATTTTATATTTTCTAATAATTTTGATTTGGTATTTAACAGAAGAGATGCTATGTGGAAATTAAAAGCACATGCAAGGGAAGTAGATGCGCTTTAGTTCAAATAGGACAGTGAAAAATATTACATATATTTTCTAATGGAGTGAACTCTCACTATATCAGACTAAATTTGGGGAAAGGCTGTCCAAGTTATGATTTGTCCATGGTTTTGAGGTGTGAAAGAGGCAGATGGGCCAGTTAGTCATCAGACCTAACAAACTGGACAGCTGCTGTTTGTACATGCAGGAAACATGGCAGAGCAGCAAGTGAAGTATAGGCTGTTCACAGTAAAGGGAGCATTTTTGAGGCCGTAGTTACTTTTTACTTTTAACCATTTTTTATCCTTGGACCACCTTTCAAAATAAATATTGCATGTAAGTAATAAACACTGTGTGTATATTCCACCTCACTCGGAAGTTAACGTCTAAGGCTAAAATAACTATTATTCCAAATGAGAAGGCTTTCAAAAGTGCTCACTTTATCGTGAATAGCCTATATGGTAAAACATGGTCACCATAATCAAGCTTTTTAAGTTTTATGCAATACTTTGATGTACATTTGCATTTAACCACCNAAATATTGCATGTAAGTAATAAACACTGTGTGTATATTCCACCTCACTCGGAAGTTAACGTCTAAGGCTAAAATAAAATATATTTATTAACTATTATTCCAAATGAGAGGGCTTTCAAAAGTGCTCACTTTATCGTGAATAGCCTATATGGTAAAACATGGTCACCATAATCAAGCTTAAGTTTTATGCAATACTTTGATGTACATTTGCATTTAACCACACCACAGACAAGATGTTGCCATGTAAAAATTTCTTGTACTAATATGATATTGGAATGTTTATTTTTGTGGCATGTTCCAAACAATAAATTGTTGAAGAGGAAAGAGGAAGAAACAGTGTGGAGGCATATGCACCACATTTTAATACTTCCACTCATACTTCCTGCCTACATCATTTAATGGCACACAGCATGCCGGATATTTTACGGCCTTGTTATTAAAGGTTAGCAGGTGTTAAATAACTGCCTAAATTTTGTTATAGTTATTTGAAGTCCAAAATGTTGAGAGTTCACTGTAATTGTTTTTTTTTTAGTCATTTTGTCATACATATTTTCAATGTCTGTATCCTGCTTAGAGTAAGCTCTAATTGGCTGTAGTTACACATTAGCACAACAGCGAATGAAGACAGAATTCAAGCACTTGCTGAGAAGAGAAATGTATTGCTGGCTTGTTAACAATCAAAAGTAAATTTTGAGAGCTCTGCAAGTTACCAAAAATGCTAGTGTTCAAAAAGTCCCACAGAACTGATGAAGCCTGTTTGGACAATTTATGGTTGAAAGTGACATAAAAGTTGGAAAGTTTTCCTGACTTATCTGAAAGTGGTTGAGGCAGGTGAGCTGTTTACATTTTTTTATTACTTGACTAGTTAAAATTATGTTTATTTTTACTCTTGGTAATAAAACAGATAGGGTTTTTTTTAAATATGCACTGCCTTGGTGGAAAATCATCATGTTTATAACTTGTCTGACTTCTGGAAGGCATAGAAAAAGTTTTGATAGATAGCAGTATAATCTGCTGATACCAAATTCCCACTCAAGAAACACTGAATATGCACAAGTTATTAGTTGGTTAGTTCTTAAATGTAAAAACTGAAAACTTCAGTTAAACTAAAAGCTAAAACAAAAGCCAAATTTCTTGTTGATGCAGCAAGGAAAACTGCACTTATTAAATACAAATATTTATTTTACAACTGTACAACAGTTCTGTGTAAAAATTAGGCAAACATTATCACATTTCATTTAGACCTTTTACTTCTTGTGTTATTCTATAATTGTGTAGCTTCATTGTTGTTTGTGCCATTATAAGTTGTCTTTCCTTTTTGCCTAATAGTGTATTATTTTTTACGACAACATGACATATTTTCCAATGTTGACTCAAACACTGAAGCGAACACACTAAAAACAATCTCATTGGAGCTCTGCTTTTGAAGTCTCCAAGGAAAGCCTGTTTTATTGATAAATTATAATTCTGTATTTCAACAACGTCAATCAAATTTGAATGTAAATATGTGGTAACTTGTTTATATTAGCAATAAAAAATAGAATATGTACAGTTGGAATTTATGGAACTTGTTTATACAATAACATTACAACTATATGTATACCAAGGAAATCCAATTTTGGAAAAACCAATAATTTAAAATTGTAAAAAAGTGCATCCATATTGGTTAAATGCTGTGTAATAATGTATTTTGTTTTGTGTGGTGGCAGCAGTGCCTCAATAAACAAATTAATTCTTTGAACTGTTTTATTTTTCAGAAACTGTGTTTCTTGGGGGCATAATGCTATACAGTGGATTCTATGGGGACTGACAAAAATGTCAATACATATGGACTTTCAATGAATGTGGGCTTGAAATGCAGATAAATAAAAAAATGGGACCACAGAATATGTTCCATGGATGCAGACTTTCAATCCATCTAGGTTCAGTACACAGAGGTTCCACTGTAATATAGAGGCATGTGTGTACGTGTGTATGCATGCACGTGTGTGTCTGGTGGTGTTAACTTGGTAATCAGTTAATATTATTTCTGTTACGTTAATGTATTTAGTGTTATTTAGTGTTATTATCAACTGTGTGTCTATATTTATATGAAAACTATATTCATTTACATGTGATGTGATTGGCAGTCGAATGGGTATGTAAACATTGATTGTTATTGTAGGTTGAAACAGTTTGCTGTCAATTGTAAGATGCTCCCCATTTTTTTACATACAGATTTAAGTGAAAACTGTCGTCTTATTTTCTGGTGAATACGGTAAGTAATCACTAATGCCACATTGTAATTTTTAGAGGAAGATGATGTCCTCCTAATTACTACTGTGTAGCTGAGCAATAACGCCAGTGAACAACAATTGGAAGTGCCTGGCAGAAGCAACGTTTCTGGTGAACATAAGTTGTATTTTTCAAATTTATTTCTGTTGTTTAATATTAGGTATGTGCATTTTTTATGTGCTGGTAATTGGTTTTCTTTTCACATAAAGGCAAAAAATCATAAGCCTCTATGTGGACACAACACTCAAATAAGTATTTCAATTTCCTTTTCAGATTCCAATAGAAAATTGCAATTACTTGCAAATGAAAAATCTTCTGCAGCTGATTGTTGGGTATCATCGGATAATCAATCACAGTTGCCTGTTTTTGAAGAAACCTCTGGCATTCTTATTGATATTGACGAAACATCAGATGAAATTACATGTTTTTCACGCTTCTTTGGCATATATGTCATAAAAAAATAAAGACTGAAACTAATCGCTATGTAGGGGCCATGCTTGACAAAATGAAATGAGCAAAGAAGTGGAAGCCAAATTTAATGTGGCAGCATTGGACTACTGTAAAGTTTCAAGAAATATACAATATCTTTGCAATAATCATTCATATGTGCGTAGTAAAAAAGTCCAAGATCACTGATTTTTGGTCAAATGACAACATAATGCATTCTCCATTTCCTGGGCGTCTACTTAGTAGGGAAAGATTTCAGTCCATATTATCATGTTGCACATAAATGACAATGCAACAGACATACCGTGGGGACAAGAAAATTATGATCCTCTCCATAAATTCAGACCATTCTTCAATAATTTTGTTAGTCAATGTAAAGCATGCTTATATCCATCAGAGAATATGTTAATAGCTGAAGGAATGTGTCCTTTCCAGGGATGTTTACAATTCTGTGTTTATATAAAAAAATAAACCTTATAGGTATGGGATAAAGCTGTACATTCTTTGTGACACCAATACAGGATATGTTCTAAATTGTGAAGTTTATACTAGAGGTGCCGGAAGTGTGGAAAATTAAATTGAAAGCCTTGTTTGAAGACTTTTGTCATGATTATTTAGTTAAAGTACACAAACTGTATATGAACCAGTTTTATACAAGTCCACAGTTGTAGGAATAGTACAGAAAAACCATAGAGGCTTGCCTGTTGAACTAAGAACCACAGAACTCTCAAAAGGCGAAACAATTTTTCATATGTGTGGACCTATTTTGGCTGTAAAGTGGAAGGACACTTGAGATGTGTACTGCCTCTCAACAAAACACAAAGCTACGTGCAGTGAATGAAGTAAGTGTTAGAAGCAGAGTTGATTTACTTAACAAAACAAAAAATCAAATGTTGTCCTCGACTATAACATAAACAAAATTAACGTTGATCATGTTGATCAGCTTTTGAGCTATTACCCCTTCCAAAGAAAGTCTATATAATGGCGGGAGAAAATTTATTTTCACGTGTTTTCGATGGCCATTATAAATTTGTACATATTAGGCAGATGACATTAAAACTAGTTTAGAGAAATTTATGAAAGCCCTTGGGAATCAGCTGACTTCGCATAGTGCGACACAAGCAGACGTCCATGCATCATCTTTATCTTTAGATCGGTTGTCTGCTCGCCATTTTCCAACAAAATTACCAGCAACAGAAAACCAAAAAAAAAACCAACACGATACTGCAAAGTGTGTTCCAATGCAGGCAAAGTAAAAGATGGAAAACGTGTAAGGAAAGAAACATTATGGACTGCGGTTGTGCACTGTCTGCTCCAGAATGTTTCCGCAAGTTTCATACAAAGTCAAAATTTACATAATTTGTACACCTTGACAATTATTATGTATTTACATTTTATTTAGGGATGTTTGATTTGAAATATCTAAAAATATATCATGTAAAATTTAAATTTTTGCTTAGTTTTATATCACTTTTTATATTAAGCTGTGTTTGCAAAAAAATTTTTGTACAAAATTAGTGAGACTTATCAAAATTTACTGAGCTGTGTAAAAAATTTAACAAATATATGAATTCAGTATTACTAGAAAGAGCAAATTCTGACGAAAATTTTTATATATTGGGTAGTAAAAATAACATTTAAGTGTATTGGTAGAAAATAAATAAAAAAACATTAATAAAGCCTAGTATTCTGAGCATTACCACAGCAAACAAACCTGGACCTCAATGTGTTAACAGGATTTCCACCCACAGGGAAGAGTCAGGGAAATGTCGGGGAATTTTCACTTGGGTCAGGGAAAAGTAAATAATTGCTATTCTGCAAAAATTGTTGAGTGAATACAGGATTATGTAATTTTTGATTTTCAAGTTGGTGAACTGGCAGTAATATATAATAGGGCCTATACATACAAAATAAAGTAATTGTGTGTTTGTAATTGGCACTCGTTTGAGGTCAGTAGTGTGTATCGTGAGGAATATAAATGAACTGAATCAAATGTTGGCCCTGTTTGCTTGGTCTGTTGCAGTCTAATTTAATGCAGTTTAATTGATAGCATATTTGTTGTATCAACTATGAAAAAATATACTATTGTGTTTCAGTATTCTTGAAAATAGATAACAGAAAATGGTGAGATACTGCCTGGAAAACAGGGAAAAGTCAGGGAATTCCAAAATGGAATTTCAATGGACACCCTGATTAAGGTTACAATATAAAGCACATGTTCTATTACACTCTTTCACCCTATCCTCTGTGGCACTGCACTCATTAGTCTTGAACTTCTGTTGGTGAGTTAATGTGTCAACATTTGAGGGAAATCAAACCAGTCTTTGAAAAGCTCCTTGTGGGGTACCATGACAGTTATAATGAGGAAAATGTGGACATTTTTGTAAAATGTAGTAGAAGGTGTAATTGTTTTATTTCCATATTTTTTTTAACATTGTATATTATATATTTCAGTCACGTGTTGATTGAAAGTGAGGTTTCAGGAGTGGAGAGTAGTCAGGTCATTTTTTGGCAGGACTGAGTTTATACTTATCAGATGTGAATTTTAAGGGGTGCCAGTTAGCTGTAGAGCATGGATGGTTGGTGGGAAGTGGGTTGTTCACCCATGTGGCTGCCTCCTGAAGTTTCTGATGACTGTAGATGGTGATTATTGTAGATGTGCTCTAGTTATGCCTACCTATTGAGGGAGTTGGCCCAATCATGACACCAGTAATTTGAGACTCTTAAGGGCCACATCAAACAACCAGAAAATATGATAACTTCTGAGATATATGTCACTGAAAGTTATGTAGCAGTATTTGGGTAAAAGCGGGAAACACTGCAGAATGGATGCAGCACCCAACATGGCTGTGAAGTGGCCAGACATATGAAGAATAACATGATTTGTAGTCTGTACATGTATACAGCACATATGCAGTCACAGCAGTTGTGGCGTGCTGCCAGGCAAAACTGTGAAAACGAGCACGGAGCTCGAGGAAGACATACATGAAAGTTAAGCCCCTGGGCACATGAGCCAGCAGAGGTGAGGAGGCACTACTCCTGGGTGACAAATAAGTTAGAATCCAAGAAACTACATTATCTATTGCACTTAAATGACCATGATGAAAAGAAACTTGAAGTGCCTGGGAGCAGCATGATGCACGGCCACCCTCTGTCAATGCCCATATTCAACTGGCGATCATGGTGGCAGCCCACTCAGGGATCGAGTGGACTGGTGCCAAATTTGGCAAACACAGAAACAAAGCAGTATATAATACAAGGAAATAAACAAAATCACTAGGAACAAATAAAAACAATAAAGAATGCTTTCAGATAAATCTGCACAATAAAATTAATGTAAGAAAAATAGTCAGTTGGTTCTGAACAATTAATAGGACGTCACCTATTTGAAACATGATGCTCTCTCTATGAGAATTTTGTGATATAATTATGAAAATACATTTATAATTTTATAACAAACATAAAATAAAGAATTAAGCAATATATAATATTACTTTAACACCTAGAGGCCTACGTCAATTGATGAGTTCATATGTGAAAAAGAGGTGTATGTACTTTGGCCTAAATATTGCCAAATAAGTTCTTTGATATGAATACCCTCATTGTATATGTTGATTTTGGTATCATAATTAATAAGAAATTATGGGAAGCACTTGACACTATCACACTTCACAGGTCACAAATGTGAAATGACAATGGCACATGAGGGGTCACCAGCCTGCAGGTACTGATGAGTCTGCATTGTGGTATTCGTTCCCCCAGCAAGCTGGGGATGAATTATGATTCAGAAGGCCAGTCTGAACTGTCACACCCCCAAAAGTAATCGCTTGGGGACATAAAAGCAGGACGGTTGCTTGACTCCGGCGGTGGAATGGCTGGCCAGCGAGGTGCATTCCCACACATGCCACGCTGGTTAACTGCATCATTTACATCAGCCGTCCATGAGTTCAGGCATGGTGGTCCACAACAGAGGGTATGTTGTAGCTGCACAGTAACGGCGTGGTGAGCTGACTCTAAAACAGGGGGACATGGCATGCATCAATGTTATTAGTGCCACACAAAAATTTTCAAGCCAGAAAATCAAATTTGTTGGAACACGTATATTGGTAGTGAAATGACTAGAAGAATGTTTACTTATATTTACAAAGATTTAGTTTTATTGCATTGGTATGGGTAAGGGCAAAAAATGTGAAAGAAACAAGGAAATCTTGGAAAAGTCAGTCAGGGAATTTAGTTTGTTTTGTGTAGCGACCCAGTAGCAAATATTGGGCATGTAAGATTAATTAATAAATAAAAACAATGTATTTTGCAAAATAATGATTGAAAACAAAGTTATAGTAACTTTGTGTGTGTGAACAGGATTGTTTCACTATGTTCACCACCATCTTTAAGTTTGTCACCATTTTTGTATATAATAAGGTAACGTGGTAAAATAAGTGATGTAAGTTGTGTGCTTGAGTTTTCCCTTTTTTCGTTCGACTGGCTGCTCATTTGCTTTAATATTTATTCTGGTTAAGGTTATCCTTTAATCAAAATTACCTAACTCAAATCAGTAACAACAAATTTAATACTGTCTATACTTTCCTCCCTCTCCCCCCAACCCCCTTTGGCAACAGTTAAGCGCACATAAACATATAAAATATTAACATGTAAAATGCTATATTGTGAATAACACATATTTAAATAACCAGTAAAATTATCACCAGTATAACAATTTTCAATAAATACACTGTTAAAAGTTTGTTTGCCAAATTTGGTAAGAAATTATTAATTGTTTCTCCAGGATATTACATAAAAATGCCAGACAAAAGTCTGTGTAGATGCGTTTGATTGTTATAATATATAGTGCCACCATACAAAATTAAGTTGGAATTGATTACACTATTTTGATGATAAAGCATACTAAACTGAAATAGCTATAAAGCCACCATTTTGAAAATAAGTGTTTAACTTTCTTAAAATATACCAATTTAAACCATCTGTCTCTGTACTATTTGTTTGCCAAATTTGGTAGGAACTGTCAATTGTTTCCTGAGTTATGACAAAAACTTCATTTTTTCGTATGGTACTATGTTACAAAATGGTGGACAAAATAGGCTTCATGTAGAGACAGTTGATAGTTGTAATATCTACTGCTAGCATACAAAGATTAGTTGCAATTGAATCCATGGTTTTGACTATATAGCGTACTAAGCTAAAATAGCTGTAAGTCCGCCATTTTGAAAATAAGTGTCAGACATACTTAAAACATATCCTTTTACTTAATCTGTCGCAGTACAACTTGTTTGTCAAATTTGATAGGAATCTGTCAATTGTTTCCCCGAGATATGACAAAAACTTCATTAGTTAATATATTGCTATCTGACAAAATGGTGGACAAAATATGTTTTGTGTAGATATAGTTGTAATATCTACTGCCAGCATGCAAAGTTAAGTTGAAATTGATTGCATGGTTTTGGCGATATAGCATTTTAAGCTAAGATGGCTATATGGCCTCCATTTTGAAAATAAGTGTCTGATTACTTAAAACATACCATTTTACATAATCTGCCACAGTACTACTACTTTGTGAAATTTGGTAGAAATCAGTTAATTGTTCTCCAAGATATGACATAAAACTTTATTTATTCATATGACACTAATCTTACAAAGTGGTGGACAAAATATGATTTGTGTATATAAAGTCAATAGTTGTAATATCTACTGTCAGCATATAAAGATAAGTTGGAATTGATTACATGATTTTGACGATATAGCATTGTAAGCCAAGATATGTGGCCGCCATTCTGAAAATAAGTGTCCGATACACTTAAAAAATTGCAGTTTAACATTGTGTAGCAGTACTACTTGCTTGCAAAATTTGGTTGGAATTGGTTAATTGTTTACTGAGAAATAACATAAATCTTAATTTATTTGTGTGGTGCTATCTTACAAAATGGCTGACAAAAGTGGCTATGTGGTTGTCATATATTATGCATAAAATAAATACTTTTAGCATACAAAATTTGGTCAAAATTGGTTAAATGGTATTGTAGTTATAGCAAATAAACCTAAAATATTTGTATGGCAGCCATTTTGAAAATAAGTAATCAATTTAAATTATGTACATTTACATGGCCTACCACATTATTATTTACATGCCAAATTGGGTGAGAATAGGTTTAATAATTTTTGAGATATAATGTAAAGTCTTAATTTTTTAATGGTGCTATTTTCCAAAATGGTGGACCAACAGCATTATCCATCTCAAAATTTAATATTTACTCAATTATCTGCCAGCATACAAAATTTGGTTCAAATGATTTCAGTTGTTCCCGAGATATGACATCACCCTAAATATTAAAATGGCTACCATTTTGAAAATATGTGCCCGGCATGGTCGAAAACTATAAAAGTCAGGTGTCCTAACTAATTACTATATGTGTACCAAGTTTGGTAAAATTCGTTGATGTGTTCAAAAATTGAAAGAAGGGTACCAGACACTCACAGAAAGGAAAGTGAACTCATAAGTCTTACTTTCCTTCAGAAAGTAGGCTAAAAGGATGTAAGATTTTGGTGGATGCAGGAGCACAAACAGGCATACATAAAAATAAAGGAGAATTTGAATAACCTCCAGTGCGTCATCAACCAGACCCGACCCGCCCCGCCCATTGATTTTGCAGACATGCCAGTGGCATTGGCATGTGTTGTTCCAGGAAGATGAGGAGGAAACCCCAAGAATTATCATGTGTGTGAGCACAGTCTAGACATAGAAAAGGCAATATCATGTGAATGAACAAGAATGTCTCGCGATCGTTGGGGTGATACAAAAGTACCGACACTAGCTCGATGATAGACCCTTCCTTTTTTACAACCAGCAATCAAGCCTTAGTGTGGCTAAACCAAATTGAATACACAAATCTAAGAAGGTGGGTGCTATTGTAACTATAATTCTCCTTCCAGGTGGAGCATTGTAAGGACGAGGAGAATCAATTACTGGATACCCTATCATGTAATCTAGGAAAAAAGCTACCATACTCAGAAAAGCTCTATCTCATGAATGGGCGCACTTTTATTATGATAGTTGGTGTGTGGTAATATGCCATATACAAAAGCCTGCATTAACTGATAAATGAGTGAGTGAAGAGGAAAATCTTGTTGGCAATTGTGACAGCCTTGCTGACGCACAAAGGACCACAGAGAAATCTGTGAACAGGAAATAATTTGTAGGTGATTTATTAATTTATTTGATTTAATGTGGTTGCAAAGCAGCAGCTATTAGTGAAACAAATAAATGTTTTTTTCTAAAATAGTAGGAATCCATGGTGATGTAGTGCTCAGACTACTTGCAGCCCACCTAGGTAAACTGGGTTCAATTCCTAGCGGGGTTACTCCAGGATTTTTGCATATGGGAATTGTGCCAGACGATGCCACTGGTCAGCTGATTTTCTCAGCTGAGCGGTTAGCCTGCTGACCTCCCACCAAGGCGAACCGGGTTCAATCCCCGGCCGGGTCACTTCCGGGTTTTTGCATGCGGTAATCGTGCTGGACGATGCCACTGGTTAGCGGGTTTTCTTGGGGATCTCCCATTTCATTGGCTCTCAAGACCTCGCCATTAAGAGCCACCTAAATCTCTTCACTCACTCACTCACTCACCTACTCCCGTCTCCACCACCCTTGCATTCCGGTGCTGCTCCATATTCATCTCACTTCACTCTCATCTGCTCTCAAGACCTTGATGTTAAGATCCTTCCAAATCACTCCACTGCATTAAAATAGTACTGTGTAGGTCAGTGATTGCCAAACCGTAGATTGCGAGCTACGAGTAGCTTGCGGGGACATTTTCGGTAGATCGCGTTAATGCTCCGGTTGGCTAGCCTTGTTTCCTCCACTGAGCTGATGCTGACTACAGGGGGCGCTGACGACAACAACTGCTTGTTTTTCCCGCGCAACTGCCATTGTCAGCCTCATCTCATAGTTGATTGTATACGCATGATGGCGTGTTCAAGCAAAAAGCAAAAAACTTATCACTTTCATTCAGAATGGGAAACCGATTACTTCTTTACCCAGGTACAAGACAAATGTGTGTGTTTACTGTGCTATGCAAGTGTATCAGTTGGGAAGAAAGGGAACGTCAAACATCACTTCAAAACCGTTCACGCAGGAATTGAAAAGTATTTCCCACTGAATTCTGCTCTAAGGAAAGAAAAGGTAAGGCAGCTAAAATCTAAACTTAATACTCAACAATCAACTTTTTTAAAAACATTTAACAACAATAAAGCAGCAACTGAGGCATNAAAGCAGCAACTGAGGCGTCATTCCGAGTTTCAAATATTATTGCACAGAATAAGAAACCATACGAAGACGGTGAAATAATCAAAACTGCATTTTTAGAAGCTGCAGATGCATTATTTGATAGTTTCAAAAATAAAACTGAGATAATGTCTGCTATTAAATCTGTACAGCTTTCTGCAAATACAGTAATGAGAAGGATTGAGGTTATGAGTTCTAACGTTACCTCACAACTTAAAACTGACTTTGATCGCTGCAGCTATTTCTCCCTGCAACTTGACGAATCGACTGATATAGTTGATACAGCGCAGTTGGCCGTTTTTGCAAGAATGGTTTTTGATAATTTTGAAATAAGAGAGGAGCTGGTAAAGATTATACCGTTAACAGGACGCACTACAGGACAGGACATATTTTTAGCAGTTAAAGATCTTATCAACTCTGAAAATATTCCTATAATTAAGTTGGTGGGCTTAACAACTGATGGAGCTCCTGCGATGGTAGGCAGAGAGAAAGAAGGGATCCATAACCTTGTGTCGTAAAGACAACAGCTTTCCAAAATTTCTGTCTTACCATTGCGCAATACACCAGGAGTCACTGTGTGGAAAGTTTTTAAGTATGAACAATGTAATGAAAACAGTCATAAAAATAGTGAACAAAGTTAGAGCACATGCAATGCAGAGACGTTTGTTCAGAGCACTGACTGATGAACTAGATTGTCAGTATGGTGATCTACTGCTTCATACGGAAGTTCGTTGGTTGAGTAGAGGCAGAGTTTTACAATGTTTTCAAGAGTTTCTTCCTGCCTTAGTAGAATTTTTGAAAGAACGAGGCGAATCCTTCAGTGAACTAGAAGATCCGGTTTGGCTGCAGGATTTTGTTTTTCTCGCAGACATCACCGAAAAGTTTAATATCCTTAACTTGCAGCTTCAAGGTAAGGATAAAGATATTGGCGGAACAATTTCAGATGTTGCTTCATTCTCAAAAAAGCTGGAACTGTGGGAAAAAAATATCATCCAAGGTGAATACAAACACTTTGCCTGTTTGAAACAAACCCTTGACAAGCAAGGGTCTTCAACGCCTCCTTACAACAGCAAACAATACGTTGAAATTATTTCAGATTTGAGAAGTGAATTCAACAAACGCTTCCAAGATTTCAAAAGGATTTCCATTGTTGCACAGTTCGTCAAATCGCCTTTTATAGAGATTGATGCTGAAGAGTTCTCTACTTCTGTCATAGAGCATTTTGATATTCGAGAAGACAATGCTGCAGTGGAGTTGGAACTGATTGATTTTCAAAATGATTTATCTGTAAAATCGCTTTCTTCAAGCTCTGAAAATATTTGGCCTCTTGTTCCTCAAGAAAAATACCCAATTTTGGTCCAGGTTTGTCTCAAAGTGAAGGCATTGTTCAGCTCTACATATCTGTGTGAGATTTCTTTTTCTAGCATGAAATTTATTAAAAATAAGTATAGAAACAGACTCATTAATGAAAACTTGGACAACTGTATTCGAATGGCAGCCACTACGTACTCTCTCAACATTAAAAACCTTGTTGATGACAAAAAAGAGTTCCATCCTTCTCATTAAAGTTAATAAGTCTGATAAAAAAATCTGTTATTACATTTGTTATTTATTACTGCCTACACTTCAATTTCTTTCTTATGTACAATTCAATTTCAGTTTATTTTTGTTATATACAGTTTAATTAAAATTGATTTCATATTTACTATAAATAAAAGTTTATAGGCAATAAACAAATGTAAGATTTTTTTAAAAAAAGTTGGTAGCTCACAGTAGGATTTAAAAACGGTACGGTAGCTCAGAAGCTTCATAAGTTTGGCTACCACTGGTGTAGGTGTTTCAAATGAAATGCAACTAATGAGTGCGTGTTTATTCTGTTACGTGGCTTTCTAGCCAGTGCCATCAAGGTGACTGCCAGCAGCTGTAACAAATGCCAAAATTAATTGTTTGAATTTTTCAGAAATAAATTAAGTTCTGTGTTGTAATATATAAAAAAAATAATTAGTTGTTTTGTAATCATGCTAGAAAAATATTTAACGTGTTCTTCTATGAAGTATTTGAAATTACAGTCCAATGAGAAATGTAAACAAAGCACCGTGTTCCAGCATTGTGATGAGGTAATAATGGTAGTAAGTTTTCAATGTGCATGCTATATGGTAGTTTCTTCTCAAACACAATTTACGGCAACAACAAACGAGCCTCCACCACATGCTGTACAATAAACTTACTAAAATACTAAAGGAGTGCCAGCACGAAGTCCCTCGTCTACTCGTCTTAGTTCAACCAAATTTTAAAATGAATTTTATAAATTTCACTGGGGATAAACATACAAGCGAGAGTATACTAAGGATCGCTTTGTGGGTCTGGTGCTGGAGAAAGATCCAACGTCTATACTAATTATTACTATTAATAGCTGCCAGTAGAGAGTAAGATTGGTCTGAGGTTTCTAAAATGTTAGAAATGACAACCAACTTTTTCAAAACAATAACTTAACTTGACATCTAATTTGGTTCATTCAAAATAATTAAAACTGTGTTTCTAATTCAATGACAACAACCTGATTTTATCCACATCATACAATTAAATAAATACACGTAACAAGTGAGGACTGATCGTATGCTCATTAAATTTTCTGACAGTACACCAAAAGAAACAAAAAGATTGATTATTGATTTGTAATGTGTTTTTGTCTGTGCATGCTTGTATGTGTGTGTGAGAGAAAGATCTGGCTGTGTGTGTATGTGTATATATATATTATATATATACACACACATATATGTATATATATATATATATATCCATACATACAGGATGATTCTAAAATCATGGGACAAACAATGAGGGGTTTAGAGCTCACTAAAACAAACAATTATTGTATAGGAATATATGGGCGGAAGTGACGCGTTGAGGCACAAACACAAAAACATAACACATTAACGGAAACATAAAATGTTCATTAGCAGCATACTTAACGAGTGATTCCATGCAGACAATGTTAAAACAGTTACTGGAAATGCATCCACCAACAGTCACGCATGCTTGGCGACCTCTACATATGGCGTGATTGGCTGACAATGGTGGCGTGCGTGAAATACCCGGCGTATTTGAATCTGTTTGCCAGTCACTCCATCGACGCTACCAAGCTTGCATTACTGTCAGTGGTAGCAATTTTGAGCAATTATTATAAACATTGCTGTAAAAAGGCATTTAGCGGCGACGTTGTAAATAAACAATGTGTTGCATTTCATGTGTTATTTTTGTGGTTATGCCTCAACGCATCACTCCCGCCCATATATTCCTATACAACAATTGTTTGTTTTAGTGAGCTCTACCACCCCTCAATGTTTGTCCCATGATTTTAGAATCACTCTGTATATATATATATATATATATATATAGAGAGAGAGAGAGAGAGAGCATGCGAGAGATAGATAGATAGATAGATAGATAGATAGATAGATAAAAATGTATATGTCACTGACAAAGGTAATTATTGCAAAACATTTATTTTGTAGATAAATTGGGTATGAAATATTAATTTTATTCAAGGTCAGCATTCGAGTATCACCAGTTGCACTGTAAAGTTAAAATCCGGGTTTAACTGACTCAGCGATCAACAAAAATAATAGAATAGTATACTAGGTGTAAGGCTTAATTCCTCTAAAAATATATTTTGAAAACAATAATATGTTACATTAGCTTGAACAAAACTAAATAAATAATTGATATTGATAACAGAACAAGTAGCTATTAGCGGCAGGTTATCTCATCAAAATTCTTAACGACTAATTTAAGTTGCAGGAGCGTCTCGGCCCTGCCATCCCATTCCGACGTACACTCTCGGCGACTGCGTACTGAAGACTCAATTTTCACTTATAACTCTTATTACTGGCTATTTCCCTTACCTTTTAGAATAACAAAACTGAAGGAAAGAAAATAATATACTTTTTTTCCGATTGTGACTACATGATTGAGGATTTCTCGCAGCCTCCTCCTGGCTGCACCCTCTGTTCACGCTGGTGAGCCACCACTTTCACGACTTCATACCAATCACGCATGCCACATGCTTCCATTCCCTGCGCAAACCCCCTTCTCCAACGACTTCGACCAATCACGAAGTGCCACATGCACTACATGACTGGCCCCTGTTCACATGAACAGCCGCACCATTCCACTCTTCACTCCTCTGCTGTTCACTTCCTTCACTCAGCTAGCTAACACGTGTACACACTCTTAACTTCACAGCAGAATTCCCCACGCTGGAGCTATGGCAGAACCAGTATAGCATAACATCCCAAAAAAAAATTGTTTGTCAAGCTACAGACAAATACTGTAGGGGAAGGTAAGAAATGCTCACGCCACGGATGTGAGAACAAAACAACCAAAAGGCAAGAAAATGCCTTGCATGCACTGAAAAATGCTGGCCTCCTGCTACGTAGCTTATAATGTCTTTCTACAACCTCCCATCTCTGCTGCACTGTAATAATCATGCACAGAACAGCAACCTATATAGAAGTCCATCTCCCAAAAAGAACCAAAATAAAATACGCCTACTTTGATCTTAATTAAAAAAAAAAACACAATTCTGTCCACTTTCAGCTGTTAACAACATTCACCTAGGCCTATTGCATGAACCCGTTTCCATCTGAACAAAAAAGAGAAACAACTAATTTATAAAAAAAAAAATTCTGACTCGGGCTATTTTCCCCTTACAAGGACAAAAATATAACTTTGTAACATCTTCCTCCATGTGAGGTTAGTGGACTCCACAAATAAACTCAGCCCAAAATGTGATAGAATAATTCTCTTTTTCTTTGTTTAACAATTAATAGAACATTAACTTAAATGTCACCATCCCATCACGTGTTCTGCAAACTGCAATACAGTCAACTCCCGATTTTCCGGGTTAATGACTGGTTAAGGGTTCCCGGATAACCTATTTCACAGTTAAAGCGATGGGGGGGAAAAATGTTTAATTTATGCATACATACTTTAAACGTAGGTTATGTAAACAAATTATATAGTCATACAAGAATTCAATTTTTTTACAGCCAGTGTGTGGCAACATCATAAATGATGTTAACATCATCACATACACATAATTCTGTATCAGCTGACGCGAGAACGATTGTAATAAAATTTCACGTTGGCTATTTTGACGCCTACATTAGCACAACAGACATCAGAGAAATATGCGGGCTAGAAGATCGTAGACAAAATGTATATGTATTTTATTTTGTATCGTTACAAAACAGCTGTTATTAGTGTAACAAATTAAACTTAGTTAGATTAATGTTTAGGTGTTTAAACAAAATGGAACACAGCATGTGATAGTTTAGCTTCGTTTATGTCTTCATCATAGGCCGTAGCTAGTGCTTACTGCTAATATCGCCATGTGCATGCTTCATATTAATTAAAGTGGCCAAACATCTTTCGCAGAGTATTTTTCAAATATTTCTACATTAATTTTACGTAATATTTTTCAAACCAGAGTTGTTTTGAGTCCAAACGAGATGAAAAATTCACTTTTAAAAGGATGTGCTAGATACGATACAGCAGCAAAATAGGTGACAGTGCTGCCATCTGTCGGCCAGTACGCACAGATCGCTTCGGAAACCACGCCCCCATGAAGTGACACGTTTTTCATGTGTAAAGTGCAAATATGCGAACGAATTCTCAGAGTGTTAAATTTTCCGCGAGCTCTATAAATATTTTAACGTAACATATTTCCGTGTGAAGTGATTCTACTAGCTAATAATTTGGATTCGGCCTGCAATCACCAAGTGTTTCTGAGGCAAGCTGACCATTTTTTTTTGTGTTATATTTGTTCCCACTACAGCAACAAAGCGAAAATAACTGTTATTTATTTATTAAAACCACGCATGACATGTTGTTTGCGTAGGAGTCATTATTACGGCAAATAATATTTATACTAATGTGATATGTTGTCATCGAGTCGTACTCGCTGCTACTGTTAAGTTATAAATAGCCTCTGCATGTACGAACGACTGTAAACTACAAAATCTCGCCTTTTTGACGAGCAGACACCAGTTTTAATTGTGAAATACTTTATTATTATGAATGAAAATGTGCTATCTGGCAATTTCCCTGAATTCCTAATACTTCCAAGTTTCACCCATATTTACTGTTAAAAACGTTTGTAAATATAGTACCAGAACACTTTTAATATTGAAATTAATCAGTACCACATCACTTGACTGCAGCTAGGTAATTAACAGCGTGCTCGTGGGTTATTAATAGCAGCGGCGTATGACTGGTGGCAGCTGTTCAATATTTGACTTTGAGCTGGTGGCTCCACGGTTAAACCGCAACCTTATTAAGCTGCCTCCGGTAAATCGGGAGTTGACTGTACTACTATTTCATGTCAAATCTATCTTTCTCTTAATTACTTGAAAGAAAAAAGTGAAACAGAGCACAATAATTAATGTTCGGTGGCTTATCTTCAAGCATGAAAAAGAATTATTTTTTTTGTTTACGTAGATGGTGTCTGGTTTTCAAGTCCATTATGTGTTTTTTGTAACAAATTTCATAACCAACTTGGTGACTTGCTGTGCTGGGCATCTGGATGATTCATGACATCCTGAAAATCCATGTACTATGAGGGCTTGGTCGATTCAAAGGCAGGAAATCCAACATGGTATCCAAAGACTGCCTGCACCATGACCAGCTGCCGCAACATGAGCCACGTACATAGACCTCCTTAGTGACTGCAACACAATTCAAAGCAGCATCAGGCACAAGCTTATATACTCAATAAGTTATCCCCCTTTTGAAATGGGATAACAAGTTTCATGGAATAACAGAAATTATCATCGTCATCAAAAATCATGTGCTTATTTAAGTATATGTGTATCGTGGGGAGGAGTAGGGTGCCCAACTATCCTAATTGAAATTCATCAGATAACAAAATCAATTATACCCATCAACACTTAGATAATTCCCACCCAACATCAGGTATACAGTTACTTACACGATTCTCTTAAGCTAATTTAGAAGAAACAGTTCAGGCCATTCAAAGTTCATTCTCTGCAGTAGAGTCCAGTGCACTACACAAACACAACTCAAGAAACCAGTCTTCTTGGGTCGACACCCTTAAGTTGGCAATGAGATTATCCCAACTCTGGAAGTCTCTTAACCACTTTTCAGCACCAAGCAGTAGCATTCATGTCATCTTCCTCCAAGATCACTGCATCATCAGGCACAGTCGGCCCAGCATCATTCCATTGATGGCGAGAGCAAAGGACAAGCCACTCTTGGTCCCGAAGTATAACCTCATAACAGCACCAAATGTCCAAGATCCCATTTTCCTCTTCTGCAACAGGAGAAGATTGGGCCTGGGATTGAATCAGATGTAAGCAAGTTTTGACAGCAGCTGGGGAGGGTCCATAATGAGCACTGCATGCACTCCAGCAGATTCTGGCACCTTCCTCCTTCCTCCACAAGCTGAAACATAGGCAACTTTCAGTTGCATACCAGTTGGGGCAGTAGATTACTTCTTAATTTGGAGTCGAATCTCCAGCAGGCTGGCAAATGTAGTACCCTCCCACACACACAGACTCTGGTAAGCAAAACACATAGTTTCCACCTAACGCAATATCATTTTGAACCACATCTCATCAACCAAAGGTGTCCCACAATTAATTGCACATTTCTTCCATCTTCTCATCTTTAATAGATTTGTTTTTTGTGGTGTAAAATTTTCCCAGGAAGAGTCTATTCTGATCTTTCCCACCCACTACATCCTAACAATCAACCCTGAAAAGATAAACAACCATTGTGCAACAAAACTCAAGTGCCAAAATTAATCTAAAACCTAACTAAACCTAAAAGTACAGGCATGCCTAATTCTCCCTTCAATACCCCTTTAAGTTCCTTTTTTTTTTCAATAATCGTCATAAGCGTCTAGCGGCTATTTTTATGTGTAACAGCAAGCACACACAAAAAACACAACAGATCTTACTCCCTTCAACAGCAATGTAGGCATTGTCTATTGCATAATGCATTAACTGCTCATCTAATATTACCAGTGTTTGTTTCTCTTAAAGGAGAACAGAAAAAGACAACAAACATACAACGCTTAACAAATTATGGCTCTGAACATTAAACAACAAACATTATTAATAATCATCAGACAAAAAAATCAATCATTAATCCACACAACATCCAACAAACCACAATGAAAGTTCATCAACATTTCTTAACAGTTTTTGCTCGGCTCATTGTGTATTGAAAGCTACAAGACGTCTTTCTGACTATCAGCATTTCTAATGGTCTTTACCATGGGCACTATATTCTACAATAGGCTCCAATGATGAGCCAGTAGGATTTGCTGAAGTAGTCGTCTCTGTTGTAATACACTCGCTCTTTTGTATTCTGCTACTGTAAACTTTCCAACATAAACATAACATGAACATAACTGTCAACAAGACGACTATTACCGAAGATACAATTTCCTAACCAACAATGATATCATACATATTCCCAATAAGTGTGGATTTTGATAAATTATTACCAAAAGAATAATTATCACAAAATGTAGAGAAATGTTGCATACATTGCAGACTCAAAAGTTCTCGTAACCTATAAGTGTATCTAACTGATTTTTCTCTCTCTACTGATACTAGAATCAAAGGTAAAATTTAGATGAGGTATGGTTGAGGGCCAATACTCTTGCAAACAATCTTCAAAATAAGGAAAGACAGTATGTGTTGATGAAGAATGTGCAGGAAAATGAATTTTCTTTAATTTTGGCCAGGCAGCAGGAATAACTTA
Source organism: Clitarchus hookeri (assembly GCA_002778355.1). Taxonomy (NCBI): domain Eukaryota; kingdom Metazoa; phylum Arthropoda; class Insecta; order Phasmatodea; family Phasmatidae; genus Clitarchus; species Clitarchus hookeri. The sequence goes on from NQII01000040.1 coordinate 901,299, forward strand.
AACAATACCAAACTGTGTTTTTACATTATAGTCACAAGGTTACAACTCATTTATTCTTAACTCCCCATTCAAATATAGACAACAACCACAAAGGACCACTACATCAACAGTGCCTGGATTGTCTGCATTACCTAAATTTCTGATATAAAAAAATCACTGCCAGTAACTGTATATAATTTAATGTAAGCAATGACAGCGATACTGCCAGTTAAGTTGGCAGCAAACTATGAGAAGTAGTTCCATGTTTTAATGTCTTACAAGTCGTAAAGTTAGAAATTCTTGTCACTTGCAATTAAGTTTCTTTTTGCTGTATGCAAATAAGAATAAACTGTGATGTGATTTTAACACATATATGTTTCTAACTCTTTCACATCATCACCTGTCTGATGCAACGTTCAAGTTAGCTGGTTCATTGTTTTGTTTTGGTTTTCTTTCCTCAGTCCGTGCTCCTGTATCAACAAAACAGCGGTTTATGACCAACACAATTTATTCTTGAAATTTCACATAATAGTAAGACTTTCGTGCAATTTAAGTCTGTATAAATTTTAAACTGCGAATAAACTTAAAGAAATTTTGAATGAATATTTTTTGTTTTATTTGTGATATGTTTTGCAATTATAAAAGTTTTAATAAATGTGTGCATGTTATTTAGTATTTTGGCGATTCCCAACTTAAAATTGTATAGTTAATACCTCGGCAAGCTGTCACTTGTTTTGAAACAACAACAGCATAAAAATATTTTATACTGCATGTGAAACATTCCTTGAGTGTTAGGAATACATTAAAACAGTATTATAACGTCAGTCTGAAAGGTTTAAATTCTATAAGCTGATAAATCAAACAGTAAGTTCGAATTCCACGACTATCCTTAGAAGGTAAGTAATTTGGGGATAAATTAGATCATGCATTAAATGTGTGGATGCAGTTTCATGAAATGCATTGTAATTGGCTAGGTATTGTGTTTTTAATATTGTGGTGAAGTTGCATTTATATCAGTGTATGCATTTAAATGTTATAAACAAAAAGTGATTTTTTTCATAAGCAAAGCTGTAAGCCTTAGCAAACGTTAGTGTTATGTGCTTTAAAAACTGCATGGCTGGACGAATTTTCATGAACTTGCATCAAGTGACAAATATTACTGTGGCACTATGCTGTAAAAATTTTGATAAAATCTATTCAGTCGTTAAGTTTGATCACAATTGTTTTCGTTATGGTACCGTAATGTAATAGCAATGCCCGCCATTAGCTTGCACATAGTCTTATGTTAAAATATTGATTTGTGAAGTATTTATGCAATTTAATTCTACTCGTAAATGTTGTTCAACATAATTTTTTTGGTAATTTAACATTTTTTTAAGGCACATTGTCTTCTGTATGAAGGTGTAAATACACCACATTATTTAAAAGTGTGCTTTTCTTTAATGGGTGAACTTTACAGCTGTAACAATTTGTAAAGGTTAACGTTCAAAACATCTTGACATTGTTTTTATAATGTGAAAAAGAATGTTTAAATCTTGTGCTATTCTGTTGACGACATAATTCAAACATATTTTATTATTTCCTTTTATTATGACCATAGTTAAAAGCCTCCCACCAAGGCGAACTGGGTTCAATCCCCAGCCAGGTAACTTCAGATTGTTGCAAGTGGGGATCGTGCCGGACGGTTTCGTTGGTCAGCGGGTTTTCTCAGGGATCTCCCGTTTCCCCTACCCTTGCATTCTGGAGCTGCTCCATTTTCACCTCATTTTACCCTGATCAGCTCTCAAGACCTTGATGTTAAGAGCTTTCAAAATCTCTCTCCTCACATCAAATGTTTTCTCCTTGTCTCTTTATGTACCTACTTATAAACTGGTTTTTTCCACTAATAACTTATCAAAATGATAAAGACTGTGGTGATCTGTCACTACTGTGATAGGCATCAAATAAATGTACGGGCGAAATTGGTCTAATGTATACACTAACGCATGGCACTCCAGATGCATGACAGGGTACTGACAATGCTCAAAAAATAAATTTGGTCACATCTTTAGATGTTTCGAACTACGTTGTACGGATGAATTTCGTTTCACATTATATCGTTCAGATGGTCGTCTGCAAGCCTGGAGAAGACTTGGGGAGCAATTTCATCCGACAGCTTTACAATCTATCGTTGCTTATGGAGGTGGATCTGTTACCGTGTGGGCAGGCATAAGTCTTGACACGAAAACAAAACTCTCCTGATCATTCACAATGGATCCTTAACCACTCGACGGTACATTGACAATATCTTAGTGCCACATGCCATTCCTCACATTAGGAAACTTGGAGAAAACGCAGTATTAATGGCTGATAATGTTAGAGCGCATGCCAACATTGTTCTGATATTTCTGCAAGAGCACCACGTGCAACGAATGGAGTGGACATCCAGAAGCCCCGACATGAATTCTATCGAATACATCTGGGACCAACTGGAGCAAAACAACCTAGTGAGAAATCCACCACCCCAAACACTACAAGCCCTTGAAGATGCCCTTCTGGAAGAGTAGGGACGTCGCCTCAACTGAACGTGCGGTGCCTTGTCAGAAGCATGAGAAAGCATTGTGAAGCTGTTATCCATGCAAGGGGTGGCAACACCTTTTTAAGATGCTAAATTACAACCTGGCTATGTTAATGTATGACCAGGGCCACTTTGTTTTTTGACATGTTGTGCAATGACGTGTATTGAGTGTTCAAGGAACACTTTTAATAATTTCAATTCATATTGATGCAAAGAAGATAGTTTGTTTTCATTGTGTGTCTGTTTTCATTTCAATATGTATGTATGTATATCATGGGGGTTTGAACATCTAAAGATATGGCCAAATTTCTTTTTGGAGCTGTGTATATTCTGCTGATATTAGCATTCGGCTAGTGCATGCCACTGGATGTAATTTTACAATTTTAAAGTGCAAATCTACTAGTAGTCTTTAATACCTCGCCGTTCACAATACGCAGATGGAGCTCAGAAACCCGGCGAATGCATAACCGCGAAAGCACCTTAATACGCAACAGATGTTTGACAAAATGCCAACTAACCACGCGTGACCATTTTGTCCGCAACGAAAACATTTGCGATCTTGAAACACAACATGTGGTTGTGTACAACAGCAACTTAAGTGTTCTCGTATAGCACAATTGCCACAACGGCGATTGTCATTCCTATCACTAACAACTGTCATGTTACCACCCTGGATGTGTGATGGTGTAGAATTTACTGGTGGAAGAAAATTGGAACGATATTCAGCCGCAGCAGCTAGTGGACCTTCCAATGGTACGACAAGCGACCTGAGCTAATTTATCGATTGCGGTACAGGTAACAGAGTACATAGCATGCGCACCTGAGTTTATCAATATGATGTTAACAATATCCGATTCTAGTAACTCTGAGCATAATGCTCTCTGATGGGTCACGATGGTCTCAACAAACTCAATTAAGGGCTCTCCAGGGTGTTGAAAACATTGAACAATCACGTATGAAAGTACGTTTTATGTGCATGGGTAAGGTATGCGCTAAAATTCTTGATGTAAATTAAGAAAGGATCCATTTACATTATTGATTTCTTCAATAATAAGTTTAAAGCATACCCGTCACATTTAACTGACAGAGAGTGCAACAAGGTCTTATCATCACACAATCGTAAATCAATAACTTTGGCCACCGCAATAAAAAAAAGCAAGACAGCGCGAGGCTCCACTAAGGAAAGGATGGGAATCGACTGTACAGACTGAAGCGACAACTTTTTGGCAAATTAACTGCCACTCACCGAGACCGCTTCGCAGGCATCACGGCTCGAGTTCTGGTTGCGGCCCTTCCAAAAGGCGACAGTTGTACATCGCAAATCCGCTACCGTAGGATCCGCAGAAAACGACACCTTATAATCCGCCAGGAAAGATATCAGCTCCTCCTTCAAGTTGTACAGAAATCCCACGCCCTCCATCATAGTGAATGAAACAAAAAAAAATTATATTGGACAATAAGCAGAGTCGTGCGCAGTTTAATCTTGTGACAGACTACAAATTTTTTAAAATTTATACAAATAATTTTTTATTTACAAAGTTACTGAAATGTACTGTTTCACTGGGAAAGCAACTGGGCGCTCTGTTGGAGCCAAGACAAAGCCACTTGTAAAAAAGTAAGTGCCAACAACACTAACCCAGAAAAAAATTAAAAACAGATAAAATATATTACAATTTAAATTAATTCACGTGAGCATTATATATAACATTAAAATTAAAACCTGAGCAGGCGGGTCACCAAGAGCCTGAAGGAACATTCAAGAGACGCGACAGCTGGTGCTGTCTGTTGCAACCATCTCGCCGACCACTACACCAGTAACAGGCTAACCACGGTGAAAGAATACAGATATTAAACACTAAAAATATTACAAACTAAAAACATAATAGGGAATCACAACCGTAACCGAAAGCATGTTAATCCAAACCAAATTTAGAAAGGGCACCTGAAAAATATTTTAGAAAGCTAAATGGCACACAAATGCTACCCTATACCACACATGAACTGGCATACTGGCACACATGAATATACCCCTCAAAAGGCCTTCAACAACTATCTCCTGAATAATAAACCGTCTTACCAGAAGCTATTGTAGTCTGAAGTGCCGCAGGTAAAACAGGAACACAGCCTTAAATAAACTCGCCATAGGAGCGACACTGTCACAGCACCCTTGCTCGGCGGAAGGGGGACAGCAACGAGTAAGTAAGAGAAGGAGAAGGGGTACGGGAACCCACATTTTTTCTGGGGTCGCCGTATTAAATTGATTTCATTTTATTGCTTACATGTGTATGAGTGTACCGACATACCAGCACTTTTATTGCCAGTTATAGTTTAGCCGAAAAAATTACAAATTATGCTGTTTTTGCCAAAATACACAATTTCCTGCAAATAATTAGCCATAATTTAATTTTTAATTTGGATCGCCGTACCAAAATGCTTTTACTTTAATAATAAAATACGTGGAAGTGCGCCACATATACCAGTTGTGTCACACCACGTTCCGCTTTTGCAGAAAAAATAGCAAAATATGCTGAATTTAATAAAACACACTCTTTCCTACAATTTGTTTTTGCCCTTTTCCCCACATTTTTCGTGGGGTCACAGTATTAAATTGGTTTTAATTTGCTGCTTGCACATGTATGAGTGTACCTATATACCAGTTCTATTATTGCCAATTCTTGTTTAGCCGAAAATATTACAAATGTTGCGGTTTTTGCCAAAAGACAAAATTTTCTGTAAATAATTGGCAATATCGGAAAATTTAATTAGGATTGCCGTATCAAAACGCTTTTAATTTATTGATCAAATACGTAGAAATGCGCGTACATACCAGTTGTGTCATTGCTCGTACATTTTTGCATAAAAAATTGCTAAGTATGTAGAATTCACCAATATATGCACTATCCTGAAATTATTCCCTCCTTTGCTCACATTTTCCTTGGGGTTGCCGTATTAAATTGGTTTTAAATTATTTTTTTTACATGTGTATGAGTATATCTGAAAAAAAATTGGTATATAAAAAAAAATACAAATTGTGCACTTTTTGTCAAAATACACAATTTCCTGTAAATAATTGTGATCGTCAAATCAAACTACTTTGAATTTATTTATCTAATACGTGGGAACGCACCTACACACTAGTTGTATCATTGTCCTTTCTTATTTTGCAGAAAAAAATTGCAAACTAAGCAAAATTTACAAAGAAAACACAATTTTCTCCAAATATTTGTGCTTTTCCCCATATTTTTTTCGTGGCGTCACCATATTTAATTTGTTTTAATTTATTACTTACATGTGTAGTAGTGTACCTATCAGCTCTATTACTGCCAGTTCTTGTTTAACCGAAATAAAATACAAATTGTGCGATTTTTGCCAAAAGACACGATTTCCTGCAAATAATTAACGGTAATTAAATTTTTAATTGAGATCGCCGTTTAAGAATGCTTTTAATTTATTGAATAAATACGTGGGAATGCGCCTACATACCAACTGTGTCATTGCCCATTCTTATTTTGCATTAAAATATTGCAAAGTATGCTTAATTGTGATATGCAGTTGTCCTGAGAGTCGGGTCGGGTGAGTCATGCGTGAGGGCGTTTGGAGTCTTGACTTCTGCCGCCATTAGGGACGTTGGGATAGCCATTTATGTCGACATTTCTTTCTGTATAAATATTGAATAAAGGTTTCGATATTCCGATATTATCGGAAGGAAATGTCGGTATCCCAGAATATCGAATGATATTTCCAAATTCTCATTAATACACTAACATAAACCTACATTGGTATGATTCAGTATCGTAAAGTATCGATATTTCATAAGATATTAAAATGAATAAATGAATTGATAAAAATGATACAAAATATCAATACTCACAAACATAAAAAAATTTCACATGCATGAGAAAAGGAACTTATAAAAATGAAGATATGCACCGTTAATTACAATCAAAATACTGAATTTTTGTACAACAGAAGTCATTAGAATATGTTATATTATACATCATAATAATTAATTACAAATGTTGCAAAATATCGGAAGAAATAAACTGATAACAGTTTAAATATCGAACCATAAAATCGATACCGAAACATCGGATATCGATATTTACTCATCAACACCCGTAGCCACCATTGTTCTGAGGGTTGGGTCATGAAGTGTGTGAGTCATGCGAGAAGGCAGATAGAGTCATCTTCAGTTCAGTATGAATCCTTGTGTTACTCGGTACATAAATTAATATATGCAATAATTTAAAACATGTTAACATAACATTTTAATGTAAATTTTCACTTCATTTAGACACATACCTTTCAACCGCAGCTCGTCTCTACGTGAAACATTGCAACAGGCATTTTATTCTAAAATTTTGTTTTCCCACTCTTGTTTCTTAATGTAGTTTGACATAGTCAGTTTTTTGTTTTGGATTATGTGTTTAAAATTTTTCATTAGATCAAACAGAATGGCTTTCTCTTTTGGAGTATAAGGCGCAATAGATTTCTTACATCCCATCGCTTCGCTTCCTATATCACAACCACATTGACACTAACAAAAATGTTTATAAACACCTTTTTTTTTTTTTTTTTTTTTTTAACTCAAATTTGTCGCAAAGTGCGCCTGGCGTTAGGAATTAAGCCTGTGCACCCAGAAATACAAAACATCTGGAAAAACTACTTAACGTGTGAACAAACATGACAGCAAAATCTTCAACAGACAAAGAATCCAAAACTCGAAAGTCCATTAAACTCGCCAAATGGTCCAACAGCACACACGCAAAATGACGTCGCAAACCCGATGCCGAGGTTCAAAAATCCGAACCTGCTAAAGAAGAACTGTTTATAAACACAAAGGGCTGTATTGAGAAACAAATCGTTAAACTATGCCTTAAGACTAATTACTCCTGGTTTAACTAGTCCAGGCCTAAACCTGCGATTAAGGCCGACTAACACATAGACTAAAATGAGGTATGCCGATCTACACTCAGGAGCCAAAAAGACTGGTACACCTGCCTAATATCGTGTAGGGCCCCCGCGAGCACGCAGAAGTGCCGCAAGACGACATGGCATGGCTCGACTAATGTCTGCAGGAGGCAATTCACACCATGAATCCTGCAGGGCAGTCCACAAATCCATAGGAGTGCGAGGCGGTGGAGATTTCTGAACAGTACGTTGCAAGACATCCCAGATAGGTTCAATAATGTTCATTTCTGGTGATTTAGGTGGCCAATCGAAGTGTCTAAAGTCAGAAGAGTGCTCCTGGACCCACTCTCGATGTGTGGGGTGTCGCATTGTCCTGCTGGAATTGTCCACATCCGTCGGAATGCACAATGGACATGAATGGGTGCAGGTGATCGGACAGGATGCTTACGTATCTGTCACCTGTCAGAGTCGTATCTAGAGGTATCAGGGGTCCCATTTCACGCCAACTGCACATGCCCCATACCATGACAGAGCCTCCACCAGCTTGAACAGTCCCCTGTTGACATGTAAGGTCCATGGATTCATGAGGATGTCTCCATACCCGTACACATCCATCCACCCGATACAATTGGAAACGAGACACGTCAGTCCAGGCAACGTGTTTCCAGTCATCAACAATCCAATGGCAGTGTTGACGGGCCCAGGCGAGGCGTAAAGCTTTGTGTTGTGACGTCAACAACGGTAAACGAGTGGGCCTTCGGTTCCGAAAGCCCATATCAATGATGGTTCGTTGAATAGTTCGCACTTTGGCACTGTTGATGCCCCAGCATTGAAATCTTCGCCAATTTGAGAAAGGGTTGCACGTCTGTCACGTTAAATGATTCTCGTCAGTCGTCGTTTGTCCCGTTCGTTCACGAACATTTTCCTGCCGCAGCGATGTCGAAGATTTGATGTTTTACCGGATTCCCGATATTGACGGTACACTCGTGAAATGGTCGTAAGCGAAAATCCAAATTTTATCGCTACCTCAGAGATGCTATGTCCCATCTCTGGTTCAAACTCACATACTTCTTGATAACCTGCCATTGTAGCAGCAGTAACCGATCTAACAACTTTGCCAGACTCTTGTTGTCTTATATAGGCGCTGCCGATCGCATCGCATTACTCTGATTGGTTCTATACCTCTATTATTTGCATACACACGTCTATACCAGTTTTTTTGGCTCTCCAGTGTAGCTGGCTGCGCACAACCAATCTCCGTGTCCCAATACTGAACTGTTTTTCTGCCAACATGTCTAGCCAAAATTGCATGGATTGAATTTTAGGTTAGAAAACTGATTTGTAAACAAAAAAGATTTGAAATTGTTGTATAATTCTTGTAACCAATCTGTAATTCAGTTTGATTAAATTCAAGTTAGTACAACTATTTTAGTTATATAAAAGAGTCATTTGAAAATTAAGAGTTAACAAACACTTTCATCACTGTTGATCACGTGACATTGACAGTTCTGTTTCTTTGGGGTAGGTCAATGATAGGTACATGCACAGAAGGCGAACAAGCAGCCTAACTCATATGTAGTCTTATTGACAAACATTTCAGGTTCGTTTCTTTCAACTACACAGGCTAGCAAAACTCATAAACGGCAGTTTCTTTCAACCTTGTGTAGCTACACATGCAGGTTTGTGTAGCACAATATTACACCCCCTTATGAGGGGGTGTAGTGCAAATAAAACGCACGAATTTTGAATTTGTCACATGTTTATTGATTGATTGAGGAAATATAGCGAAATGAAAATCTGTGACATTCTTGTAGGTTATAGTTTAAGGTATTTCATTAATGAAAATAAGGAGTAAAACATATTTTAAAGCAATATAAAGGTAATGTAACCTGATAGGGGAGGTTCCAACTGGCCGAACACGACATCTAGCCGAAACATCAAGTGTGCTATGCAAAAAATGGCCTAGATTTGGGCCTTCATGTTAAATTGAAATTGTTAGCTATGAAAATATTTAAAAGTGAAAATTATTAGTTTGCTTATTGGTTAACCTCCAGCCAATGCATAAGGCCTGTGCCTGAAAAGGGGAGGGGTTTTCTTTATTTATTTTGTATTTTCCATGTTGGAGAAATGTACTGGTATTAGTGATGGGCAGAATCGAGTGTTTCCAGGAATCGAATACTGTGTATTCAAATACTTACAAGAATCGAGAACTTTCACTCGCAGCTTGAACTCGAGAACTGACAAGTTCCGTGGTATTCGTCTATTCCAATATGTAATTTGAATGTCTCCCCTCCCCACCCCCTTCTCATAAAAAAAAAGATCTGTTGATATTAAGAAGATGCAATCGATGGTATTCCAGGCTATATATATATATATAATGAAACAAAATTTTTTTTATTAAGTAACAATTTCAAGTCCATAATTTATTTGATTTTGTTGCTTTTAATTTTTAAGTGGCCCTCTAAAAACTTTTTGGAATAAATAATGCTTATTTTAAGACTTCCTGATTTTTTTATTTTGAAATTATGATATCGCATTTATCACTTATTAGCAATGTCAATGCAATCAACAAATAAAATTAAATTATTGAATGTCACGGTGTTCTGACTACTACCAGGCTCTGAAAACATTTTAAAACAAGCATGAAAACAAACGACACAATGTAACAAGAACTCGAGTACTCTAAATGCGTGTGAGATGCGAGAACTGAATAAACTGGCGCGACGTAACATCTGCACAAGAACTCGAGTACTCTAAATGCGTGTGAGATGCGAGAACTGAATAAACTGGCGCGACGTAACATCTGCACAAGAACTCGAGTACTCTAAATGTGTGTGAGATGCGAGAACTGAATAAACTGTCGCGACGTAACATCTGCACAAGAACTCGAGTACTCTAAATGCGTGTGAGATGCGAGAACTGAATAAACTGGCGCGACGTAACATCTGCACAAGAACTCGAGTACTCTAAATGCGTGTGAGATGCGAGTACTGAATAAACTGGCGCGACGTAACATCTGCACAAGAACTCGAGTACTCTAAATGCGTGTGAGATGCGAGTACTGAATAAACTGTCGCGACGTAACATCTGCACGAGAACTCGAGTACTCATAATGTGCATGAGAAACGAGTACGGAATAAATCGCTCGAANCGCGACGTAACATCTGCACGAGAACTCGAGTACTCATAATGTGCATGAGAAACGAGTACGGAATAAATCGCTCGAATAAAAGTATTCAAATACTTTGACCACAATTCGAGACAACAAGATGCAGTCCAGGGGCGGCAAATGTTGATTCCAAGCATAAATAAAAAAAAAGCAATAAAATACAAAACAATATTATAGAAGTCAACAATATACCATGTTTACTACATGAAACATTGTAATTATTTAATAATATTGAACAGATTTTAAAACTTTATTATGTAACATAAATGAACCACAAAACACGCAGGAATACTTCGAATTGTGTAAAGAAACTATTAAATTTGAAAAATACTATCACATCTGCAAACACTCGATAACAAGCATAGACAAACGATAACATTTGCATGAGAAGAGAACTCGAGTACTCATGCGAAACGTTAGTACTGAGTGCTGAAAATCACTGGAATAGAGAACTCGGATAAAGGTATTCGATTGCAAGTATTTGCATACTTTGGCTACCATTCGAGATACTCTAGAACTATTAATAATCAAAATATTTGACATTTTAAACTCAAATACTCCTATCCCTAACTGGCAATACATTTTACCGTCCGCCGAAATCTCAGTTTCGGAAACAAAACTTTCTGAACTAAGGTTTTAGTGAAGTGTTTATACCGTTATACGAAACTCCGTTTTGGAAACCTGTGTTTCGTGTGTTGTTAATCGCTAGTATCAAAACAATGAAAAACAAATTAATCATTTTTGTTATAATGATATGAAAAGGAAATACATTCTACAGAAAATCATAAATATGTCAAAAAGTTGTTTCAAGTTGCATTTATTGCTTGAATTAAATAATTGGTATTTCGTAACTGTTTTTCAGATGCAACATATTTATTGTGTATTAGTTATTTTCGTACCAAGAGCTAAATTATATACTCACTCTGCATTTACACACATTATTTTTAACGAATTAAACATTTTGTTTTACACTTCAACATATCTTAGTTGTACATTTCATACAATATTTACAAACAAAACCTATGTTTCATTGTTTATACCACGCATGAAACCTAAGATTGGACGCGAAACTTGTATTACAAACCTCAGTTTCGAGTTCCGGCGAAATCTCACTTTGGCAGCCTTTATACTGTACACCAGGGGGCGGCTAATTCCTATACCATTCAGTGAAAACAAGCGAAGCCAGTTTTTATTGTAAAGTTAGACGTGGGTTTTGTGGTGTAAAGGTCACGTCATCATTAGTAGCCTAAAACATGGTGCCAGAAGTTCTTAAATGTGTGTTTTGAAGTGCATTAATATCGATATGAATAAATGTACAACCCTTTTGGACATTAACAATAATGTATATAAAGCATGCATGTATTTGTCTCAGTTAAATATGTAAAGTTATGACATGTTTACATTTTATAGAAGTGTTCTGTATGGCATTTTGATTGATTTGCTTCCCACTTCGTATTTATTTGCCCTGAAAAAATGCCACAAAATAATTTTCTGAGGACTAAACCAGTTTTTAAAAGTTATTATAAAACTTTAGACATTATAAAATCGAATATAATCACATATGATATTTTTAATAGCTGTCTGCTACTGGTAGAAAAGTAGCTGTTTATATTCTGAAACAACTAGAGTGAAATGACATGGGCATAGATTTAGCTGAAGAGAAACAGTATGACATAATTCTGTTATGTCACACTGTTGTATTGCCAGTTATGTCAGGAAAAAGGCAGTACATCTCGCCCAGATATGTAACCAAGAGAATGATAATTGGTTAGTTTTGATTACATATCCCACCAAATCAGATATTTTTTAATTTTCGCAGTAAAGAATAGGCCTTTCAAACTTATTAGATTTAGCTTCACTGCATTAATTCGGTAATTATATAGAATAGTGGCTTTTCGGAAAATCTGGAAAATAATCCCTGCAAATGTTATATATGGTGATTCAGGACGACGTCCTGACTCTCAAACTGTTTGCCATGCTGTGCGTCCACCACCTCAGCCGCATCACATCAATCAGCATGAGACCAGTGCACAGTGAGATGCCAAGCGCAGTGTAAAGTAGTGCGCTGGAGTGTAGGGTAGTGCCACGCAACAACCAACCACCCCCACCCCCTTTTCAACAATGGGTGGGGGTGCATTATGGTAAATCCAGCACACACATTTGTAAGGCGAAATTAAAAAAGTCATTATTAAAGCAAAGGAAAGACACACTAAGGGTGTGAACACTCAGAGATGCCCCTATCAGTGTTTCAGTGTTTTTGTTTTGTTAAGTCTAAAATTCACATGTTTTTCATTCACATTGTTTCACCCTCATTTCGTGCTATCCAAGTCAAATTGCAGTCGTTTTATATTCAGAGTAAAATTTGTGTATTTTCTATTAATGTTTAATGCAATAGTTTGTGTTCTTAAATAATTTGCAAGTTTTTCAATCGTGCAGTAAGTAGTGCAGGGGAGCGGCGTGCAGCCATAGTTCGAACCTCGCGAGCTTGCCATATTCAGTCGCCATCAAATGTCTCAAGGTGTCGGTCGCATCGCGAACGCGCTCTGGGTGAACCCAACTTTGTGCTTCGAACCATGTAGTTTATCAATAGTAACTTCATTTTGGAACCGTTTTTGCTTAAATTCTCACCTGGAGTTGCCACCCCTTCTTCCCCGGGACTTGAATCGCCTGGGGAGGCGTAATTTTTATCTATATCCACAATGGCTGTTTCGCACCTTTTACTCAGTGTAACCTATCTCACAGGCTCGTAGGCCAGATACTGCATCAGCTTTCACGAATCTAATGTAATTTTTGTGCAAGGATAATTACATGGGAATTTGCATACTTTGTGTCTTTTATTTATGCACTGCCTTAGGGCATTTTGGGGTATGGGTCCCCTACAACCCGCCTTCACCTAATCCAAAGTAAGTCACCGTAAATTCAGTATGCTCAACTCAGAACTTTTTGCAGTTAAAGGTGTGTGGGCCAGTCTGAATAGGCCCACAATACAGCAGATGTTAGTATAAGGCGTGAGGAACATCTGATTCTCCTAGCATGAGGGGCATCAGCATTCGACAATTCACCGAGGGACTGCGTACATCCGGGCGAATGGCCCACCATACCCTGAGATCATAATCATCAGCAATCATCGACACCACCTGCCGACGGTGTCTGGTGCCTAGTTGGGTATCCAACCTCCAAATTCACCTAACACCTCTGTTCTGACCCTAAAAATTCCATTAAACCCAACACCACACAGCCAATAGGTATCAATGGTAGTAACTAATATTACACAACATAAGTCGTGCAATTTTATTTGAAAAGAACATAAACTATTGAATTTGATAATCTTGTAAGATCAGGACTGTTCCTGAAAAATTGTAATATATAATACATTGAATAGACTTAAAAAAATTAAGTCATATGTACAATTATTACATAATAGGCCACCTAAGTACCTGGAGTTAATTTATGTGTGGCACAGAAACATGGGAATGGTAAGGGTGACATTGCTCCATCGAAGCCACACAAGACACTAAACAAGCATGCAGTGTTTTTGTCGTGCTACATGTAACTATGGGACCTTAGCAGTGGCTCTGTCATTTTATCGGTGGATAGTCTTCTGGGCCATATGGTAGTTTTGTAGGTGTCCGAATAGTATATTTTAAGACATGGATGACTGTAAAAGCAACTTTAGCTATATTGGAGTGTTTCAAAATGTTATTTTCTAATGTGTTTAATGTTTTAAAATTACGCACCCTCATTTGAATTGTCTGTTATTTTAGTAAATAGGCAGTGCACTTTAAAACCATTTTATAGTGTAGTTAATAAATGTGTATATTGCACACACTGCAATTCAGCTCAAGCTAAGTGTAGGTGGGCCCCTTAATGGAAGTGGAAAACAAAAAAAATCAGTACTGGACAATTTAACTTCATTGTATATTAAATGCTCATGTAGTTTAAAATGTCTCGTGTTTTTTCTACCTCTGTTTTATGCTAATTAGTTATGTTAGTCTGGGGGATATCAAGGGGGGAGAGGGGACATGCCTTTGGCACCCTTGAAAATGTCAAAACATTTCACGTTTGACCACACATTTACTATACATTTAAGGGTGCCATATGGCATCAATGCAAGTTGTAGGCAGTGTAGTCTGAGTAACACTGTAACTGAAATACAAAATAGTTTAACAATTTTGTATACAAAACACAAACTCAGTTATTTGCTGTATTCACATACATCGAAAAAGTTGGTGTCAAAATACAGATCTTACCCCAACTCGACTTAAAATCAACTATGCATCAGGCCCATAGTCCCTTTCCCAAATTTTCATTTCCTTCACTTACTACTCCTCTGGGCACTGGTTAAAAACAGCAAATTAAAGGACCTGTTTTTCGACACCAAAATTAATGCAGGAATGTTGTTATTTTTCCATACAGGCTATGTTAACAAGAAGCTTCTGTGAAATCTTTCGAGTCCTAGGCTAGGACAGTTAAGGCAGATCAATGTAGTATAGTGTTTATGAGTAATGAATATTTCAAAGAAAATCTTTACTTCTACAGGAAATATTCTACCGACACATCTGCGATGCCAGAGTTAGCTGTTATATAACAGTGTCAAAAAAGTGAGTGTGTGCATAATACTGAGGCATGTAGCCTAGCAAATGGTAATTAGATGTAGTACCATAAGTGTACAGCTCACCATACCAGATGTTTTTAAATTTATATGGTTCTGATGCTGTGAATAATCTCAATTTAACTTCTTTGCATGTGCTATTGGTGCAAAGGTGTTTAATGACCAAGTAATCTTAGGATACTTTATAGACTTACACAAGGTGAGTAAAAAATGAATATTTTTTAACTGAGGGCACTGGATAAATGCACACTTCATAGATGCAGTATTCCTAGTAAATTTTAATTGAAATACAAACAAAAACTCAAATACCTAAGTTTTATGCATACTGGTAAACCTGGTGCAAAAAATAAACAATATATGTTCCATGTTGAGCCCAAAGGGAACTGCCCTCTTGACCCTGCCATGCCCCTCTTTTAAGTCTACAGGTTCAAGCTAGGAGTTTGTTTCTGTTGTACTAACAAGTGTAGTGTCCACAACAGCTGAATTTGACATACAGGTGCACTAGAGGTTTAAAAAGATCCAATATGAGCACTGTATTATTATTATTAATAATGTAGCAGTGCTTTTTTATATATCTCCATGACATCATTATATTGTCCTGTAAGTATATGTATGTGTGTGTATATATATATATATATATACACACACACACACTCTGAAGAGCCAAAAAAACTGGTACACCTGCCTAATATCGTGTAGGGCCCCCGCAAGCACGCAAAAGTTCCGCAGGACGACGTGGCATGGACTCGACTAATGTCTGAAGGTATGCAGGAGGTAATTCACACCATGAATCCTGCAGGGCAGTCCACAAATCCATAGGAGTGCGAGGCGGTGGAAATCTCTTCTGAACAGCACATTGCAAGGCATCCAAGATATGCTCAATAATGTTCATGTCTGGTGATTTAGGTGGCCAATTGAAGTGTCTAAAGTCAAAAGAGTGTTCCCGGAGCCACTTGGTAGCAACTCTAGATGTGTGGGGCGTTGCATTGTCCTGCTGGAATTGTCCACGTCCATCGGAATGCACAATGGACATGAATGAGTGCAGGTGATCGGACAGGATGCTTACGTATCTGTCACTTCTCAGAGTCGTATCTAGACGTATCAGGGGTCCCATTTCACGCCAACTGCACATGCACCATACCATGACAGAGCCTCCACCAGCTTGAAAAGTCCCCTGTTGACATGTAGGGTCCATGGATTCATGAGGATGTCTCCATACCCGTACACATCCATCCACCCGATACAATTGGAAACGAGACTCGTCAGACCAGGCAACGTATTTCCAGTTATCAACAGTCCAATGGCGGTGTTGGCGGGCCCAGACGAGGCGTAAAGCTTTGTGTCGTGCAGTCAACAACGGTACACGAGTGGGCCTTCGGATCCGAAAGCCCATATCAATGATGGTCTGTTGAATTGTTAATGCTCCAGCATTGAAATCTGTGTCAATTTGAGAAAGATTGAAGTTGTGAAGTTTACGTGACATGTCACCACACAAAATGACGTATTACAAGGATGGAGGCCTCAATAGGCAATCTCCCTTTTGTAAAACATAATTACTCTTATATAAATACACATTAAATAAGCTATTACACTTTCTCATAAAAGTGTTTGTATTTCACTACCAATGACGAGTTTGAATTTCACTGGCTACAGTGTTGCCAGGTGGCTGTCTCCTGAAGGGATGGATGAGTCCACCCGGGCAAAGAGGTGTGGAATGCCATGCTTGATTGCTATTAATACAATAAAAAACACCCTTGACCGTAGCTGCGAATGAGGTGACAGTGTTTAATGTGTTTGTAAAAATGCTGCACACTACTGGATGACACTTTGGGGTAACTTATCACTTCAGCTTCGGCCTACAAGTCAGGTGGTACATTGTGTCGTATTTAGCTGCGCAAGCTGCAACGACCAAGGTTATGTGTATACTGCTAGGGATAAATCTAACACAACAGCCGACAGTCTAGAGAAGAAATTTTCCCCAAATAATGAGGTACAAGATAGACTATTCACTCAAACAGTAAATAACGACATAAACAAATACCTAAATCTAAAAGATTAATCGAAATTCGACCTCATTACACTAAAAGAACTATTAAAAATAATTAAAACACACCCTAATTATAAATCTGAAGGACCATACGGGATAAAATTTGAAGCCCTAAAAAACTACCAGTATATGCCCTAGAATATCTCGTATAAATATACAATTCAATGTCTAAATTATACAGATTCTTACAGGCCTGGAAAAAAGCTAAAGTGGTAACCTAGCCGAAACCTGGAAAAAATACTACTAAACCAGAAAACAGACGACCAATAATAATATTAAACATGGCATGGTCAAGGTGACCCAGGGCTGGTTGAGTGTAGAATTGTCCGGGGCCATAACCCAGTGGAGAGTTAGTAATGTGGGTCGTTCGGTCGATGGCTCAGGGAGCTCTGAAGTCCTCTGCAAGTTTGCAGATGATGTTGTCACGCACTTACTGTTACACTATTTACACCTTATGACGGGACTGTAGGCAGTCTTGTACTCCAGAAATATACTAGAAATTATGGGAGGTACTACAAAGGGTGTAGTGCCCTACGTGTCCTGGAAGACAATAATCTATGCACATTGAACTTTGTAAAGTGGTATATTCGCTGTGCTTGATTACATGTGAATAATGAAAGAAAACTGACTCAGCACTTATGGTCTGTTCATGGCCCTAATGTGAAAATGAGCATGCTTTTATGCGGTTACGTGATAGTGTTAAACTCTCTGGAGAGAGTTTGGGTGATTCCCCCCTCGGTACTTAAAATAAATATGAGAAATCAAATGTTCCAGTTAATGAAGTCACTATTGCAATTAATCGATAACAGCATAAATTATGGTACCGAGGGGGCTCGCAGAGCGGGCGACCAACAACACAGCTCTGGATCAAGTGCTGAGGCGAATTGCCAGTGTGACATCAGCTCCATTCACAAGTGACGAGAACCGCCGTCAAATGCCGAATCGAAAAACATGACATAACACTATGTAATGTCATGGCAGTGTTGAAAAATTGTATAAATTGAATGAAACACATTGGTGACATCCCCATTGATTAACATATGTCTGTTAAGGTTGATGATGTGAAGTTAATGGGGAGTGTCACAGCACTAAATGACAGGTTACAAGGATGGAGGCCATTATAAACAATCTCCCTTTCTGAAAACATAATTTATCTTTTAGAATGAAACATTAAATACACTAAACTGCTTTCTAGTGAAAAGTGTCTGAATTTCACTTCCGGTGATGTGTTTGTATTTCACTGGCTACAGTGTTGCCAGGTGGCTGTCTACTGAAGTGATGGACTAGTCAGCCTGGGCAAAGAGGTGTGGAATGCCATGCTTGATTTCTCTTAATACAATAAAACACACCCTTGACCGTAGCTGCGAATGAGGTGACAGTGTTTAATGTGTTTGTAACAATGCTGCACACTACTGGATGGCACTTTGGGGTCACTTATCACTTCAACTTCGGTCTACAAGGCAGTTGACATCATCCAGTGGTGCATTGCATCGTATTTAGCTGCCCGATCTGCGACGACGCAAAGATCAATTGCCAGTGCACCCAACGGCTGTGGCTTTGGGGTAAACACCATTTCGAATCGCCTACCTATTTATTAAAACGGTTATCTCTTATAATAAATTAGTAGGATGGTATCTAAAGTTGCATAATGCTTGTCGGCAAGAAGGTACAAATTCAATTCTTGTCGACCTGCACTACACACACTTCCTGGTGTGGTTGATGCGGCCCGGTGTAGCTAGTGCAGTTGTTGTGACTGCTGCGGTAAGAGTGGGTACAAGGCGCTCGTGGATGCTTGGTTCACATCAAATAGCCCCTCATTTGGAGGCCACTTGGCTGCGCAGTCCCCCGTGTGACCCATCACGCCATCAGGTGCAACAAGCTGTGGGTGGTTTAAGGTTGTGGCATGGCCTCGGTGCATAAGGCCTGCGCCTCTGGGAGCTGACTCTGGTTGATTCTGGAGGTCAGAGTACTGACCCTGGTGAGGCTGACATCCCATGACATGCAAGTGTTGGCGTATAGTGCCCCCACCACATGTGATTCATGTTGGGCGGGTCAGACAGCAGGGTCGCTTGGAGCAGCAGAGAGGGTTGGTGGACCCATCCTCCTCTGACACCCTTCGCTGCTGCTGCAGTGTGGAAGTCTGCGTGATGTGGGTATGAGCGAAGGGGAAGTAGAGGGCCCCGACGGAGGGCTGTGAAACCCTGTTACGCTCCCCCCGGCGCTTTGGCTGACGTCCAGAGGTGCAAGGTCCCCCGTTGCAGGTCCCGCTGAGGGCGCCATCGAGAGAGGGGTCCTGTATGGAGATCTGTCCCACGGGTGTCTCTGGCAACTCGCTATCGGTGGCGTCCCTGGTGACCAGCTCCGTGATCACAGGCATCACGATGCTGCGGAGTAACTCTTCCGGGCCTGCAGTGATGCGTGTGGTGTTGGTGGATATGCTTGGCGGTGGTGATCCTCCCTATGGTACTTCTTCCTCCTCCAAGTCCCTGGTGGGCATCGAGACGTTGGGCACCTTGACGGAGAAGAGACACTGGCAAAATTTTCTGTCGCTGCCGGGACTACTTATCCCGCCTTCGCCTCTGGCAGCGATTGGTGTAATGACTTTGGGGTAAACACTGTTTCGGATCACCTACCCACTTATTAAAAGAATTACCTCTTGTAATATATGAGTAGGGCAGTCTCTCGAGATGCTTAATCCTTGTCGGCAAGAAGGTACAAGTTTCGTTCTTGTCGACCTGCACTACGCACTCTTGGCCTGATGTAGTTGGTACCGACCCGGTGTAGTTGTTGCAACTGCGGCAGTCAGATTGGGCACAAGGAGCTCGTGGATGCGTGGTTCACGTCAATCAGCCCCTCCTCTGGTGACCACTTGACTGCGCAGTCCCCCATGTGTTCCATCACGCCTTTAGGTGTAACAGGTGGTGGGTGGCTTCAGCTTGTGGCATGGCCTCTGTGCATATGGCCTGTTCCTCTGAGAGCTGACTCTGGATGCTGCTGGGGGGTTAGGGTGCTGACCCCGGCGAGGCTGACATCCCAGGACATGCATGCTGGGCGGATCAAGCAATGCGGCCGCTTGGAGCGGCGGATAGGTGTGGTGGACGCCTCCTTCCCTGACTCCTCTTCGCTGCTGCTGCTGCGGTGTGGATGTCGGCGTTGGTGAGGGGGAAGGTGTGGACCCAGGTGAAGGGCTATAAAACCCCATAATGCTCCCTCCGTTGCGTGTTGGCAGGCATCAATTCCTTGACGTAACGGGCTTGGTTTCTGCGAGCTGCTGCTAAATTTGCCTCCCTGCACTGCATTCTGGCTGTCCTGTCTTCTGGTTCGCCCGCACCCTCTGTCTGGTGTGCAGCAAATTCCCCGGTTAGCATAAGCTCGTGACCCTGCAGGATTGCAGCTAGAGTCTGCCCTGTTGCTAGAGTCACCCGTCGCCTTATGGTGAATAGGGTGGCAGGTAAATGTTCTGCCCAGCTGGTGTTGTCCTTCCCGCACTGAGGCATAACTGGGTCTTGAGGTCTTGGTTTCTCTCGGTGGGGTCTGACCTTGGGTGTTATATTGGGGCTGTATGGTGTTTTACCCCCCACCAAGTGTACATATCACTCCAGTACCTTCCAGTGAACTGGGTACCATTGTCTGTGATCGATGTTTTTGGGTACCCCCAGCACGGGTAGAAATCCGTTTCCAGTGCCCATGAAAAGGTGCGTGCCCGTACACTGGAGACTGGGTAGGCTTCTAGCCATCTGGAAAGTCCATCACTTACAACCAGGATGGACCTCTTCCCTATGGAAGTGCCGGGGTAGGCGCAAGTCAGGTCTAAGGACACCATCTCGGATGGTTCCTTCAGCAACCTGAGTTGCTGTTGGGTCACTCCGTCTGCTCTCCTGCTCTTGAAGTGGTTCCAGGGGAAGCACTCCTTCACATACTTGCATACGTCCCTGCTTGCTACTGGCCAGTGGAAATTCGTGTGGAGATTTCTGGCTGTCTGGGTTGTCCCAGGATGGCCAGAAAAATGGCAACTGTGGGTGTGCCTTAGTATGTGTTCACGTGCCCCTGATGGTACATAGAGGTACCAGGTCGTATTGGGATGCTCCCGACAGTTCTCGACATATGTGTCCCGGATGTGCCACCACTCACCTTCTCCTTGTATGATTTTCACTTTCTTGGCCTGCATTTTAAGTTCATCGAGCCTGGGTTCCATGTTTGGTGTGACCTCTATGACATTGCAGATGACCTGCTCGTCGTCTGTTGTCATCTGTTGTAACACAATATATTGTGGAGAGGGTGTTACCATGGGTTTATGTTGATGTTTCGGTGTTGCATGTTTTTGTTTTGGCCGGGGGTAGTGAGTGTCCGACTCGCCTTCCCCGCCAGCAAGTTTCCCGCTGGTAGTTTGCTGTTATTGTTCACTTGCTCCATTTGCATTTGAGGTTAGGGCATTCGTTTTTCTAGTAGTGCTGTTGGCCTGGACAATACCTGCTTGGGAAAGGGAGACATTCCCTTCCAACTGCTCCAGTCTGCGTGGCTTCAGCTGCTGCATTTGGGCCAGCTGTTATGGGTGTAGCATGTCGGCTATTCCCCGTGTTCTTGTGTGCTGTTTGGCTCACCCCTTCCATGCTGTGTTCAGTTGATGACTGTATGTTCTTGTTCCATGTATTGTGGTCACGGAGCCATGGTTGTTATGAACCATCCCATTCCCTGCGATGCACTTTTTTTCGGTATTGGCCTGGTCTAGCAAGTCTGTAGACCTCATAAACTGATCTAAACTGCCATGTATAAGTGGTGTCAGGGCGAATTTGAATTCAGATTTTACTGTTGATGCTATCACTTCCAAAATGTATGGGTCTAGCATATGTGGATTAAAATGTCTAATGGTGATGACTTTATGGGTGGCAAATGCTGTTAGTGTCTCATAATCATCCAGTGACTCTAAAATGGCTCGGATTTGAGCCGGTAGAGTTCCATATGTTGTGTTGTAGTGATTCAGGAAGGCACACTGGAATTCGGTCCATTGTATGCCATAGTGGTCAATGGACCACAACCATGTGCATGCCTCCCCAGACAACTGGTCTCCAATGAAGCTAGACCATTTGGTTTCACTAACACTGTACCTGCTTAATCGTTCTGTGCAGTCGCTCAGGAATGCCTGCAGGTCCTCGTTGGTTGTTCTCGCGAAGGTAGGCAGCGACTGGAATCGGACTGGTTTCGATCCCGTCCCTGTTGTTGGTGTCGCAACTGCTGATGTTGATGTCCTGGCCAACTGGTGTGGCCGAGGCCACACGAAGCTAGGAGTGCTATGTGGCACCAATGGGTTTCCCCATGGTACTGCTGCTCCATCCATGCCTGTTGAATGGTCTAGGGGGCTGTGTTGTAGCCTGTTATATTCACTACACTCAGTGAGGGGGCATGGCACTGTCACTCGCGGTATGCCCTCGCATTGTTCGCACCCGAAACGTCCCGAGTTGTTGTTGACCATGTCCTGTTTGGTTGTTCGCACTGTTTGTTCACACTTGTCGCACCTAATTCATCCATGGTTGTCTGTGGCTGCGGGTTCTATTCCTGTAAGGCACTCTGCATGATATGTTCTGTGAAAAAATGTGCATGGTATTGTCCCATCTCCTAGTCCTGCACATTAGATCTGTTTATCGTATCGTCGGTTGCGAAAAATTATTTAAAATAGAATTTTCTAAAAATTGTTATGTTGGCTGTGAAATAAAAACTTGTTCTTGTTGCTGTGAATTTTAAAATGGTTCTTGTGGCTGTACGAGTGCACACTGTAAAGCGCGTCTGTTCATAAGGCTGAAGTTGCCTCAGACCATCAGCAATCTGTTGCAGTCAGTGCACAATGGCACTCGTTTGCCATCAGAGGTACTGCTCCATGCATTCTCGATTAGTTGACTATTATTTATTTTTATGTCTTGAGCGAGTCATCTTGCGTTTGCTATTTCCTGGCATTGACATTCAGATTCCTGGAATGGATTTAGTTCTGATTATGGTCGTACGCACTTGAGGCATAAAGTTTGTAATTTTCTATTGCTGGTGCACCAATTTAATTTGTAAGTACCCAGCCTCGTACTTGCCATGTGGTTCGGCACAGTTATTATGGCGGCTTGTCGTTCTATGATGCGGTGACTTGATCGTCTCTCTACACTACTGTGAGGGGGTTGGGGTGGGGAGAGAGGCCAGTTATTTCTGAGAGGAGTGTGGGGGTGTTAGCCGCTACACTGGCACATCCACACGGTGCGTCGCTTCTAATCCCCCCCTGCCCCTTTTTCCAGAATTTGGGTGGAGGTTGGAATAAGCTTCCTTCTCAGAAATGGTGGCGCTAAATAATGCTTGCTTTGTGTGATGCACAAAAATGGATGTTTGCCACAAAACTAAATTTTCCGCTTTTTGTTCGAAAATTTTTTGTTTCAATTAATTTTACAGCTGAGGGCTGCTGAGCACTTTTCCTTCCTTGTCGGTTATTGACTGTGGTGAATACTGGCTGTATTTTTATTACTTTAAATGTTTTGTGTTGTTATAAATAATAATAGCAAGTCTTGCATGCTTTGTGACATTATGACACAATCACTCGATACAACCGTAATATAATTTTTGGTGCTGACTGCTCCCGACGAATTACTTTGTTACGTGATTATAATATTACTGTTGTTAATACCCCTAGAACACTTTAAAAATTATGTGTTGTTCCGAGCATGAACAAAATTTAAAACTGAATATACAACTATTTATTATTAATGTTTTACGTGTTTCGTAAGACATACACAGAGGTGACAAAAGTCGTGGGATAACAATATGCAAATGTACAGATGGCAGTAGTATCGCGTACAAAATTTATAAATGAGCAGTGCATTGGTTCGGCTTTCATTTGTAGTTAAATGATTCATGTGAAAAGGTTTCTGATGTGATTATGGCCGCACGACGGGAATTAACATACTTTGAACGCAGAATGGTAGTTGGAGCTAGATGCATGGGACATTCCATTTCGGAAATGGTTAGGGAATTCAACATTCCGATATCCACAGTGTCAAGAGTGTGCTGAGAATACTTCATTTCAGGCATAACCTCCCACTATGGACAACGCAGTGGCCGACCGCCTGCACTTAATGACCGAGACCAACGACGTGTGCGCAGAATGGTCAGTGTTAACAGACAAGCAACACTGCGTGAAATAGCTGCAGGAATCAATGTGAGATGTACGACGGACATGTCCATTAGGACAGTGTGGCGAACTTTGGCTGTACTGGGCTATGCCAGCAGAAGACCGACTCGTTTGCCTTTACTAACAGCACGAAATCGCCTGCAGCACCTCTCCTGGGCTCGTGACCATATCGGTTGGACCCTAGACGACTAGAAAACCATGGCTTAGTCAGATGAGTACCAATTTCAGTTTGTAAGAGCTGATGGTAGGGTTCGAGTGCAGCGCAGATCCCACGAATCCATGGACCGATGTTGTTAACAAGGAACTGTGCAGGCTGGTGGTGGCTCCATAATGGTGTGGGCTGTTTTTACATGGATTGGACTGGGTCCTCTGGTCCAACTGAACCGATCATTGACTGGAAAGAGTTATATTCAGCTACTTGGAGACCACTTGCAGCCATTCGTGGACTTCATGTACCCAAACAACGATGTAATTT
Source organism: Clitarchus hookeri (assembly GCA_002778355.1). NCBI lineage: Eukaryota > Metazoa > Arthropoda > Insecta > Phasmatodea > Phasmatidae > Clitarchus > Clitarchus hookeri. The sequence goes on from NQII01000040.1 coordinate 926,208, forward strand.
TTATGGATGACAATGTGCCATGTCACCAGGCGGCAAGTGTTCGCGATTGGTTTGAAGAACATTCTGGACAATTGCAGCGAATGATTTGGCCACCAAAATCGCCCGACATGAATCCTATAGAACATTTATGGGACATAATCGAGAAGTCAGTTCGTGCACAAACTCCTGCTCCGGAAACACTTTCGCAATTATGGACGTATATAGAGGCAGCATGGCTCAATATTTTTGCCGGGGACTTCTAACGACTTGTTGAGTCCATGCCACGTTGAGTTGCTGCACTTCGCCGGGCAAAAGGAGGTCCGATATTAGGAGGTATCCCATGACTTTTGTTGCCTCAGTGTATATAGTGTACTGTTAATATTGATATTGCCCGCATTCTTTGCGTGTCTTGTTTGTTAGGTTTACATATATAAAGGGTCTGAAAAGTTTTTTAATATACGCAATGCTTAGAATATAAAAAAACAAAGCACTCGTGATTTAACCTTGTAATTCCCACGTGGATTGTCTGATAACAAAGCCATGCATGTGCCATGTAGGTTGTCTGACAACAAAGCCATGTACATGCCACATGTTTATAATAATGTGTTGCACGAACTATCAACAGATAATTGTAAGTCCTTTTAGAGTTTAGCATTATACATTTAAACTTCATATCACTCTAATATGATGTTTGTTGAAACATGCGTGAAACGACTGACGTGGAAACTTGATTTTTCGAGCAGTTTCTGAGCTGGTTAAAAATACATTAGCATGTCCTTTACTGCAGAAGAGTGGTCTATAGCACACAATAAGTCATGTGGTGCATGAGCATGGGAACATTCACTGTGTTTTGACTGTGATTATGTTTTGTGACATGGTGATTTCGAAACACCTTACTCACGATTTGTTCTTCCTTCTTCTCAGTTGGTAAAGCCACATTTGCCGTAGGAAAAGAATGGATAGGTGATATGTTGGTCCTTGAGTGTGGTGTTAGCATTTTTTGAGTTAGGTCGAAACTGTTGCTTCATTTTGTACTTTTTTCGATAGTTGGAAAGCCATATTTTGCTGTAGGATAAAAGTGGCTCTGTGAGACTTTGCCCCTAGTTGGGAAAGCCATATTTGCTGTATGGAAATTATGGCTTGGTGTAATGGGATCTTGTTGAGAAAGCCATCTTTGACGTGGTCGAGGTTACCCAGGGCTGGTTGAGTGTTGAATTGCCCGGCGCCACAACCCAGTGGAGAGTTAATGACGAGGGTCGTTCGGTCGATGGCCCAGGAGGCCCTGGATACCTCCACCAGTTTGTTGATGATGTCGTAAAGTACATACTGTTGCACTATTTATACCTGACGACGAGACTGTAGGCCGTCTCGTACGCCTGAAATATACTATGAAACTGTGGGTGATGCTACAAAGGGTTTAGTATCCTACAATGATTTGACACAGTTAACTTGGTAAAGTTGTTTATTCACATTTCTGACTACAGGTGAAAAATATATGAAAATGGACCCAGCACTTATGGCCTGCTGGTGACCTTAGCATGAAATAAATGTGGTATTATGTTGATACGCGATTGTGTTAAGCTCTCTGGTGAGAGGGCGGGTGGCTCTCCCCAAGGTACTTAAAATAATTATAATAAATGTTCCGGTTAATTAATTTAACAGTAACAGCAGTGCTGTGTTGAAAACAGCTTGTAAGAACTAGTTTGCATGTAAAATGTTATTAATTTGAGTTTTGGTTTGCTTTGTATAAAAAAACATATTTTGTTGAAATATTTACATTTTCACATAGCATTGATAGAAACATATGTCATATTACGTTATAAAAAGGAGACAGAATGCACAAGTACTCACAGGGGGGTACTTGTGGATAGACACACACAAAAAAGTTGGACGAACACATTTCCCACATGGATGTATGGTCGAGCAATGCTTCGCTGGCTAGGCCAGCTTCATCGGGCGACGAGTGGTGGCACACTGCAGTCTGTTGTGCGGTGGTTGGCAAACAGTGAACCTAGCGGCCAGGAGGAGAATAAGGGTGAGGTGGTTAATTTTAAATGTGGCGGAGGGGTTATCTTATGTTTAAGCCAGGTGTCTGTCTGGATTTGTTGATGTACTGGTGGGCCACTTCCCAGCATCACAATTCTGCACTGTTATTATAAGGTGGTAGGGCCCTCGCCTCTTTGGCTGTGTAACAGGAGTCGAAGTTCTCGTTGTGAGATACCTCATGCGCTGCAACTGGCTTTTCCTGTAAATTTAAATTTGTCCCAGCGATGGCTTGTTTAGTGTCAACTCTATGGCCATTCTTTCTCTGTATAAGAGTGTTGATAGTAAGGTCAATGTACTCTGCATTGCAGTGAATGCATTGAAGCTGGTAGATAAGATTTTCTGCCGCACATTTGTAGCTGCCCTGGATAGGATAAGTCTGATTTGTGAGTCTGCTGTTAAAGGGGGTGGAAGTTTGGTGTATGGCACAAGAGCTACAACATGGGTTATTGCAAGGCTAAGACCCCCTGGGGGTGGTGATATTACTGATTGTGAGATTGAGTGGCAATTTGAGTTGAGCCAGTTTGTTTCGAAGGTTGGGGTAGTTTGAAAACCAATCTGGGTTGTTTCAAAAACAAGTTTTCAGTGAGTGGTGATGAGGCCAGACTTTTTTGTCGACAGTTGAGAATGGTTCTGAGATTGACCATGGCCTCGTGGTAAGGGACAACTAGAGGGATATCTGAGTTACTGATGTTTGTTTGAGGATCTGTGGTTGAAGTTGCTTGCTGAATCTGTTTGTATACCAGGGATATGGGTAGCCCCTATTGAGGAATGCTTTGGCTATTATATCACATTGCTTGTTTAAGTCAGTTTGAGTGGAGCAGATGCACTTAGCTCTGGTGGCAAGACTGTACAGCAGAGATTTCTTGACATGGAATGGATGATAGTTGTCGAAAGGTAGGTCTTGAAGGTGGCTCATGGGTTAAATGTGAAAAGTTGTTTTAATTGTACCATTATGAAGGGCCAGTTTCCCACCAAAAAATAGGGTGTGTGATTTAGAGTAGGTCCAGGTGAACTTGAGTAGGCTATGTTAGTTAAGGTTGTTGAGGAATGGGATGAGATTGTCCTCAGGTGAATCTCAGATCATGAAGATGTCTGCAAAATGCATCCAGCAGAGTGGCTGAGTTGGCTGGTGGCTCAAAGGTTTAATCCAGTTTAATATAAACAGATTGGCATAATAGGGGGTCATGTGGGTGCCCATGGCTGTGCAATATACACAGTCGAATCACATTATTATGAGCACCTGCTAGTATCCAAAGTAACTGCCCTTGCAGCACAGAGAGAAACTAGACGAGCTAGCAATGACTCAATCAGGTACTGATAGGTCTCCATGGGTATCTGGAGCCATGCTGTTTGCAGTGCATCCACAACTGTTGATGGGTGCATGGCAGAGGAGACAGATGGTGAACACGACAATCGAGGTGGTCCCACAGATTTTCAATTGGATTGAGATTGGGGCTGTTTGGGGGCCAGAGAAGAACTTTGAAGTCTTGATCGTGCTCTTCCAGCCACATGCGGACACTACTTACTGTGTGGCAAGGCGCATTATTGTTCTGGAATATACTATTCTCCCGAGGAAAGACAATCATAATGTATGGATGGAAATGATCGCTAAGAATGGATTCATAACCAAATCTATCAAGAGTGCCTTCCACATGAATGATGGTACCTAGAGAATACCACGAGAACATTCCCCAGACCATAACACTGCCCCTACCACCTGTGTTCATCCAGCAATGGATACAGGGTGTCGGGTCTCCGATGTTTCTCGCCGGACGTCCATCCGTTCTATGCAGCTAAAACTGTGACTCGTCGGAGAAGGCTACTCATCGCCAATCAGCAGTGATCTAGTCACCATACTGTCAAGAAAATTCCAGTCGTTTTCGTCGATGCACGTGAGTTATCATGGGTGCAGTCACACTCCGTCTACTCCAGTGTCCCATTCGCAGAAGGGTTCGCTGAACGGTTGAGGCATACACATGTCTGGATGTCCCCTGGTTCATTTGGATGGTTAGCTGTTCCACTGTAGCCTATGGGTTGTCTTTCACACATCATCGTAGTAGACGTTCACATCGGACATCAATGGTGTGTGGAGCTCCACAGTTTCCACGACGGTTATTCCCAATGGTGCCATTCTTCCACTCACAATACACCTTTACCACAGAGGCAAGTGAACAGTTAAAAAACGTAGCTGTTTTCGAAATGCTGCCCCCCCCCCTTGGGCAGAAAGCCGCTATCATCCCGTTTTGCAACTCTGTTAAATCGCTCCCCTTACCCATGACAGCAGGAAGAGCCTGTGTACAGCCAGCCTGTCGGTCGCATTATATACCCGATTTACCAGCCCACATCATGGTAAATCAACAGAAATTGGAAGTCAGTTTTATGAATGTAATGTATTGTCTCATAACTTTTTGCCATCATGGCATGTGATTGGTTGTAACATTGTACATGGAACATCAAACTTAATGTATTTTGTAGATAATGTTGAAAAACAATATCAAGTATTGAGATTGTGGTTTTTTATAAAATGAGAAAGATTTAAAATCATAATGTATTATATTTATCAAAATGAAACAATAATAATTAAATAACAAGAAACTTTTCAGTAAATTGTTAACGGATCATGTATTAGTGATAAAATTTTTCAGAAGTAACTGTGCGTATGCATTGAAAAAAAAATGCTTTGTATTAATTGATATGCAGTTAAATTATTGTAAAGCAGTATATTAAGCAGAAATGTTTACATGTGTTTAGATAACATTATGATGATTATTGTTATTGTAAAATGGCTTGAAATGCAATTATAAACTTTCAAAACACTAAATAAATTACTTTAACCCACAAAAGTATTGAAAAAAAATGTTTCTTGCACATATCAATTACTATTATTTGCGTTTTAATTAAAATTGCAGCTATAGCATTCAAATGAAGGGTTTTTACTATCTGTTTTAGTTTAGAGCTAAAAATATTTTAAGTGCATGACATTTTTATTTACATCTCAAACCAATTGTAATTGCACTAGGTTGGAGAATTGTTAATACATTCTGTGGCCCTTTATTATCACATATGGTATTAGCAGAATGTTTATAATTTGTGCCACCATAAAATATGAGACATCCTTCTCATTTTAAAAACACTCGAATCAGCCTGATCCCCACACATTTACAAAAACAAGAACATAACATTTACATCACCACTGCAACTTCCACACACATCACTCTGACAAACTACAACATATTTTCTGTATGTATTGGCTTTGGAAATAATTTCTAATCCCGCAGTTGCAAATCTTCCAACTTTTAAGTTATCCTTCAACAGCATGGCAGAAGTCTTAGACATCACAGATGTGTCTTGCAAACTTGATTCCTCATACTCCCCCTTGCAAGGAATTGTGACTGCTGGCTGAATACACACTCATAATTGCTGCCGAAGTAGACATCAGAATAGTGCAGTTAATCAAACTGTTTAGCACTCTTATCAATAAATCTTTGCAGCTTTTGCATTTCATCTGGCTTAAACATTTTTGCAGGTATGAGATGCATCTCATAATAAGGAGAAAATGATGATATGACTTAAGTCTTGGGACAGCTTTATCATTTTCCATTGTTCGTCCTTGAAGCACATTTTCTACTCAATTTTAATTCAGCAGACTTTTTTTATGATTAGGCTGTCAATAAGTCAAAGTAAATAAATTTTCTTTATGTGTCACAGACAGAAATTGAGTAGAAAATGTGCTTCCAGGACGAACTTTACACCAAAATGTAAGGATATTATCTTTTATACAGTGGAGTCATTCACCTATGACATGGATGTGTTAAGGAATGTGCTGTTATGATCTAAAATATAAAGAATATTTTGAATTGTTAAGAAGTTATGTTTCTTGAAAATGAGAAATTTCTCATAAAATTTTAAAGATCTTGTTTGTAGTGTAGTACATTTTACTTTAGTTTTAATTAAATGTCAGTAGTTTCTCATCAGTGTGTCGTCATTATGTAGGAAAATTAAGTATCACTTTAATGTATTTTAATTGTAAGGAATTATGGTCACTATTTATGAAATTCATACTGTGTAAAAGACTTGGTAGTTATGAATTTGTTTGTAACCATTTATTTTGTTATAAAATTAGTAGCACCAATAAAACTTAATTTGGTACTGTGAAAAAGCAGTGTGTCATTTTTATTACCATGTAATATGTTACTATACACAGTAATGAGCCCCAATTCGCATGTGTAATTGACATCCATAGTTGTTAATTCAGTTCACCAAACTGAGGGAGCAAATGATACTCCTTGTTTGCAATTAGTAGTACCATTATTAAATGCAGTGCCTGTAGTATACAATAAGGCCTTTTTGCGATAATTACAAAATGATTACAACAGACAAATTATTTTCTGATTTTTTTAGTAACTGTAGTGGTACGAAAGGTGGTTTAAAAAGAATACCTTTTACTACTCAAAAAGTTATTTATTCAATAAAATCATAGTCTTCACACCATTTGTATGTAACATTAATTTTAATTGCTTAAGAAGTGGGTTATGCAAGATAGTTTGTTTTTGTTATTCACATATACATAATTATAGCAAACAATTTACATGTATGACAATAACATAAGTATTTCAAAATATGTGCATATTTTACACCTTGGCATAAACAACATACACATGAACTGTACAACTTCTTATTTTTGGATGAAAGCGTCTTAGTACGGATAATGTTTTCCAAATGTTTGGGAACAGTATGTCACCACTTCTAAAGATGAAAAAGGCCACACCAAAACGAAAGATCTGATTAGTATTTAATGTATTACATGTCAGGTTTTGTGCTATTGTGTATCAGTAAGTTACCTTCAATGTTTTAACAGAAAGTTTGCTGTAGTCATACAATTGTGTTTGTGATTTGTATTACAAAAGACTATATAAGAGTATTTAAAGTAAATTATTTTACATGGTTCAATGGTTCGTAATGATTATGTAAATATATTCATTTTGTAATAAAAGCAGCATTACCAATGAAACTTTTGTTAGTACTGTAAATTTTAGTTTCCACCTTATTTTTAATACCAACCTGTATCATGGGGCCATCCTTCCCTAAAACTCAGCAGCTCACACAAGTAGAGGAGAGCATGTAAATTTTATCGACACACTGTCGAACTGGGTGACTAAATGTCTCACCTTGTTAACTGTATAATTTATAAAATTGGCAGAAACTGTGCTTTCGAAAATTTTTGTTAATATGTCGATGAATGGAAATTATATCCAGACACTCCATCTCTGAAAGAGAAAATAATAATACAGAAGTTTGGAACTGGCAATGTTAAGATTTCTACCAGTGCCTCATGCTGATAAGCAGCAAGTAATTTGATGTATATCAATGCATGTACTCATTAAGTAGTCTACTGAGAATGTACTGATAAATACAAATTCTGGTAGTACTTTTATACATATATTACAGCATTTATAGTGAAGCGTGCAATTGGAAAAGGTCAGTCATTACCAAAACAAAGGAAGTGTGCAGTTCCTATAGCTCAAGGGATGTTTGTTAATTACTGACTAAACTTGGAACATCGGGTGATCTCCTCGTTTTACACTTATTAAGCCAACAAATATAATGTTGCCACGGGCGTTTTTTTTTGTAAGGAAGTAAGCAACATCTCCCGCCCCCCTCAACATGCGTAGGAGAAAATTGCAATAACCCACATCATGCTGGTATCTACTCAACACAAGTAGCATATGCGAAATAAATAAATATAGAGCACACTTACAAATAAGAATTCTTTACAAATACAAAATAAAAGGTAGCTCAAGCATTATACATGACTTTTAGTTAAATTGAAGTATTCTTTAAAGAGTAGTACTCCTGTATGACATTTACCTACTGTTGTTATTTGCCAATTTATGAACATTTCAGTGCATGTGGAGTTCATTACCCCTGGGGACTTTCGGTTTCATGACCTAGCTAATAAAGCAAGATTATGTTAAAGAGAAATGGCCAGATAAGAGTAAAATAATAATTATTATAACAGCATAGCATTTATTTCAGATCAATAATTTTGCGATTTACATAAAATGCATATCATTAAATTGAACTAGCGACATACATTGTGCTCTGTTTTTTTCAGCAACATCAAACAAAATATTAAATCGGTTACAAGACTAAAACATTACTGGTTTTGGACTGAATCATACATCTGCAACCGATGCGTTTGGATATAAATACCATTAATACGTGCAACATGCTACAGTCCTACACTATTTGTAAAACAGTAAAATGCAATGTGCACATTTAATGATTAAAATTATGTAAAATGATAGAAATTCAATTACTCTTAGTACTCAAATTACAGTTCTTTTACATAATTGTAAACTTGCCTTCTTGTTTACTTTACCTAAACATTTAATGATTAGTGTTTGAAAAGGCAGTTACATTACAGGCTATCAATTATTTCTTATAGCCGTGTTTTTCGTTACACTGTATGAACTAGCAAAGATAGAGTTCACACATGAAACAAACAAAAAAAGTAACACTATATAAAATAATAAAAATAAAGTAACTTTTACGTGTGGTAGATGTGGCAGTGGGCGATAGTAGTTGTGACTCCCCATGGCGAATGTCTCAGGAGTTGCGGGCCGTAGTCGGAAGTAGAATTGCAGAAACTAAGAGGTGAAACATCCAAATGTGGTGAAGCAGCTTACTGCAGGAGAGATCTATAGGCAACAAGATTTGTAAGCGAGGAGTGAACTCAAATTGACTACCCATGCACATTTGGATACTTTATGGCACATTCATTTTAATGTGTTTGTTATGTAGCATAAAAAACTTTCAGTCGCTTTATACACAAAAGTAAGTTTGGCACCATACACATAAATTATAAAATGTCAGTCAGCAATAATTTCTTGCTATTGCATACTGCTGATGAGAGGTCAAAGAAACATTTCTGTATACACTGCATTTTATGTGCCTTTGGATTACTTGACACAGTAAACTGGTGACAGCAGCGAAGTCACTATAGACTTTACAATTACCGCGGACTTGCCAGTTTACTCATTAAGTGTGCAGAAGTAAATTTTAGCAGATAGGCATTAAAACTAGTTTGATTTCCATGGTCTTGGGAGGCAACATTTAAAAATTATTTTGCACACTTTGTTAACAGAGCACTCTTAATGGCAGGCAGGTAGTTCTACTGTCAATACATGGCCGAAAATCAGGCAGATATACCCCGCAGGACCAAGTCTTCTGCGGAAACAGTGGTGACTCGAAGCTATGAATTTTCAGAAGCCGCATGGCTTATACATACATTATTATAATTATATATAATAAAATGTGTAGTTTCTGGAGCCGATTTCAATGCTGGGTTCAGTATAATGTAGTACTTAATATGACAATTACTGAATCCCATTTCTGTGTACGAAGTTAGTCGGCTCGGTTTGTCCACGTGTTTTATGGTGTACTTAGGTGTACATTTAGTTGGACTGGATAAGAGGCTTATATGGGTAGGTATTCTTCATACATTACATTAAATTTATAGCAAAATAAATTTTTTATTCAGTTAATTTTGTTATCATGTAGTTCATAATTTATGGCTTGAATATATATTTTGTTCATGACTCTAATTTCATCAGTGTTTCGGACGATAGCAAGGTATGTAATAATTTTAAATTAATGTCATGAGACATTAGTATAATATTAACAACAGCGTTTTTAAAAAGGTAAAAATATGTTGCCCAATGTAATGAAAACATATATGTAACTATGAATCACTTACAAAGAGGTTAGGTTTTTTGTTTACATCAAAATTGGGGGTAGATCTAATTGTACAATAATTAAATTTAATGCTTAACAAATTCAGAGGCTCTGTCAGTGATGGATATGTCAGTATTCTTTATTCATAATATTAAAATTATAGCAAAATAAACTATTTATTCAGTTCATTTTGTTATTGTATAGTTCATAATTGATGGCTTTGGTCGTGACTCTAATTTCATCACTATTTCGGACGACAGCAAGGTATGTAGTAATTTTTAATTTGTCATGAGACATTAATAGAATATTTACGACATTTTTTTTAAACAGGTAAAAGAATGTTACCCAGTGTAATTAAAACATACATGTAACTGTGAATCACTTTAAAAAAAGGTTAGGTTTTTGTTTAAATTATAATTGGGGTAAAGCTCTTGTATAATAACTAATTTAATGCTTAACTAATTTGTTATTATAGTTTAGCACATCATTTTACAAAATATGTTTCATTGTGACGATTTTGAGTTCGTGCCAATACTAAGTTACTCTGAGTACAGAATTAACATATTTTTGGGGCATTTAGAAGTTATGGTGCTATCCATAAAAATGGGCATTTCACATTAGACCCTTCGATGTGGAAAGGGTTGGAGACCAGGAAAACTGAATATGGTAAATATCGAACAATCTAAAAATGGCAACAAAAAAAAACAAATATATATATATAGTGCTATTCCTGCAGGATAATTTGCTATGCTGTGGCACTAATGCGGCACATGAATATTAATTTTTGCACAAATTACTTGATGAAAACACAAATGTTAGCATGTCAGTGGTGACATTATGCAACATACCTTATCATCCCAAATTGCATTCCCAACATTGCAACATAATTATGATTTATAGGCTGTTGGTGAATCAAAGTAAATTTGTGTAGGTGAATCAAAAAGCATTATTGATTATCTCACCCAGGCAACATGCAAATTAATTCAATTTTGTAGTCGGCAGTTATTGCATTTTCAACTAACATAGTAGGTAAAAGGTCCACTGTCTTTATGCCAACGTTGTTTTAACATAAATAATAATAATATAAAACAGTGCAATAACCTCATTATGTTAAAACACAGACTGCTAACATAACCAAATCAAACTTAACCCTATGATGGATGGTTCTTGCTTTAAGCTACTATGAATTCTGAAAGATAATTATGATGTATGTCACACTAGCGATATTAATAGTGTGTGTGTTGTTATGTCTAGAATGCCCTCATTTCCTGTTCGCAAAACTCATATTTTGCACTCATAATTATGCAAACTAGAAATGTAGCTTAAGGCACATACTGTTTTTTATTTTACCATTAACACCATATAAATACAAAAACTGTGCAAAAATATTAATATTACTTGTAATTACTGTTTTTTTTTTACTTTTAAATCATATTTTGGTAGCATTTAACAACACATACTTTTACACATACTTTCTATATACATACACTGAAGAGACAAAAAAACTGGTATAGGCATGCGTATGCAAATAACAGAGGTATGGAACCAATCAGAGTAACGCGATGCGGTCAGCAGCTAGATCGGTTACTGCTATTACAATGACAGGTTATCAAGATTTAAGTGAGTTTGAACGTGGTGTTATAGTCGGCGCACGAGAGATGGGACATAGCATCTCAGAGGTAGCGATAACATTTGAATGTTCGTGTACTACCATTTCACGAGTGTACCGTGAATATCGGGAATCCGGTAAAACATCACATCTTCGACATTCGTGAAAGAACGGGAAAAACGACGACTGACGAGAATCATTAAACGTGACAGACGTGCAACCCTTTCCAAATTGGAGCAGATTGGATTTGTGGACTGCCCTGCTGGATTCATGGTGTGAATTGCCTCCTGCATACCTTCAGACATTAGTCGAGTCCATGCCACGTCGTCTTGCGCCNGGGGGGGGGGGGGGGGGCTGCATGATATTAGGCAGGTGTACCAGTTTTTTTTTTTGGCTCTTCAGTGTATTATTTACAAGAATCATTCCAAATAATTATCGCATCGCTTTTTGTCCATACATCCTTCACATACGGAAAAAAACTGTATCTGGGTATGAATGTGTAATTTATCTGTTTGTTCACAGCTCTGTCAAAGAAACATGGTCTTTATTTCTCCTTTCAGAGGTTCCATCCAATGTTTCTGCCGTTCTTGCTATGTAGCCGCACAAAGGGAAATTCTAGAGCATAACTAGAATAATGGCAGGTATGCTTGGGTAAACATTGGCGACCATAATGGAAGGGGCGGACAGTTATGTTTTATACTGAGTGGTGTCTATTTTTAGATCTTTTGCTTATCAGAGTTTTATGTGAGTGGCGAAGAGAATTGCAATGTCAGTGGTCATAATAAATGCAACAAACTTAGTTTTTGACCTATTTCCTTCAAGTTTAATTTTTTAACCAAATGTTTAAGGTGCTCCAAAAATGATTTCTACTTAGAAAGATATATTATTACCAAGGTCGTTTTGTCGATATTTGACTTCCCTAGAAACTGTGGACTAAGTGCTACTACCCATGCATAAATATTGACCTCGAAATTTTTTCGCAATGTGGAAAATAAGACGACTCCTGAATTTTTCAGAAATGAGATTTGGAACAAAATATTATCTTTTATTCATGTGAATACAGTATTACATGTGCTCAAGTCCAGAGAGACACTATGAAATATGTGAAGTATCTTTGCTATGGAAAATCCCCGAGTTATGGACTCTGCAATGCAGTATTACCTTTGATTTGATTATCATTCATAAGATTTATGTTCAAATTGCTTCTCTGAATATGAAAAATATGATAGTAATCACTTGTACTCAGAAATAAATGTATGACATTCAAATCAGATTTTGGCACAAGTGAGTGAATTTTTTTTGCCGACTGCACTTTTTTATACTACTGCTTGAATGTGCGTAAACAGTTTATTTCTTGCCAGATTTATCTGTAAGTTGTGTGAATTGTCAGTGGTCACTTCATGATCTGCAAACAAAAATGTTATCACTGCTGGTAAAAACATATTGGAGAGAACATGTTACTTATTTAATCAGTATTGTGTTACTTTTAGTTTAACAGGTATGTTAATAGATTCTTTAAGTTTCATGCTTTATGGAAAAAAAAACAGAAAATACTTCACAGTATACGAGGTGTTTAAAATCTAACTTGTTCACAATTTGAAACTCTTGGAGAAAAGGAAAGGCAAAACACAAGCAGACAGAAATAGTATTTAATTAAGCTTACTGACTGCAGTATTTTTCTAAAGAAGTTTACCATGGCATTAGCATAGACACCACAACATGCTGTTACATACATACATATCCACATACATTATGTACCAACATACATACATTTTTATCCTGCAGACTGTCATCCAAGGCTGAGTACAGTGTAGGAGAAGTAAAAAATTATACAATATAGACTAATATAAAAGTCATAGGTCTAGGTAAACTTTTAATCTATAAATAAAAAAAACAGCATTTAAATAACATTTCGTAATACTTGGAATTCGGAATATAAATGTATTTGCAATGCTCTAACCATTATAAAGTAACAAAATGTTAATTGCAGCTCTGATGTATTTTGGTTTAAAATATTTACGTTAATCGCTGCAATTTTTGCGCTGGACGAAGCATACCATTTGCCAATGTGATATTAGCCAAATAATTGTAATTGTCTGTTTATGCAGCTATAATTTACCACATACAAATTGCACTTAAATTTTATTTTAAGAGAAATGGCATCATATCTGGAGCGTAAGACTGAACACATGTCCAGATAGTTTCAAAACTGTGGTGCAAAAATGAAAATGGATTCAAAATATGTAATAAATGGAAAATAGCATTGTAAAGGAATAAGGAAAACAAATGGCTGCAACTCTTCTCTATAAAAATGTGTTTTAAAAGGAGAAAATAGAAAATGAATGTATTTTAGAGAATTAAAAGAATAATTAGTACAGTGAATACTAGAAAAATGATTTGCGCCGAGCAAAGCGAATTGGGCCAAATTGCTATAATTGCAAGCAAAATACACGAGTTATATCTTTTTCGTATTTATATAAAGAATAAATGCCACAATCTTAAAAAAACATATTAGGTTTGTGCAAAAAACTAAGTGTTATTAATTATTGACAGAAATAATTAATTTATTTATTATATTGTTGTTCACTACTCGTACTATGTGATGCCAACTTGAATGCATAGGTACAGAAGCAGTTATACAACCTGTTGGCAGGCATTGCAAATGGTGCTGTCATTACAGTAATAGATAAATATAAATTTGATGGCAATACACACCTGCCATTCTCCAAAATCTGGCCTTCTTAGCCAGGTTGAAATATAAATAACTATATTGTGATTGTAGTGCACTTTGACAGTTGTGAATGTGAACAATATTGGATGAGAAAAAGCTCTTGCAGTGTAATTTGAAAGGATTGGACCTGCTTTATGTTCTGCTTTATGGTTCTAATTCTTAATTTTCTTGTTTATTTCCTATGTGAATTTTGATTCCACCTCTCATAGAGGTCCTGCTAAGTAATGTGCATATTTTTTCTAATATTGCATTGTATTTTTATTCCAGATTAAGTATTTAAATAGGATTCACTTGAAGTTAAAAAAATAAGTATACAAAATAAGTGATATTGCAAGGATGTAACAAATGGAATAACTTCTTTAACAGTCACCATCTACAACAAATGTATATAATGTGTTTTTTTAAGTGCTTAGGTTTAAAGCCATTGTGGGAGCCTGTCTATGGACTTAGGTTATCGCCTGTTGGCTGGGTGGTGTTGGGTTAAGGGAAGTTTTGAGGGGCGGTGAAAAACATTGTTAGGTGGTTTGTGGATTTGGATACCCGACTAGGCGCCAGACACCATCGGCAGGCGGTGTCAATTGTTCCTGCTAGTGATGATCTCAGGGTACAGTGGACCGTTCGCCAGGACTTATGCAATCCCTCGGTGAAATGGTGGAAGAGCCCCTCGCTCCTGATACTTACATGTAAAATACTGTGGGACTATTCAGGCTGACTCATGCACCTTAAACTGTAAAAACTCTGATTTGAGCATACTTTCTGTTAAGTAATTTATGTGAAACTGGGTGAAGGCGGGTTATAGGGGACCCATACCCCGAAATGCCTGAATGCAGGGCTTGAAATTAAATACACGAATTCTGAAAACTTGCATGTAATTACTGCTGCACAGAAACACGTACGAAACTCTAGGTGAAAACTTTATGCAGACTCTGGCCTGCAGCCCAGCAGATAGGCAACACTGCCAAATATACGCATATGTGCATAAGAGTGAATTATTGGTGCATTAAGCTTCCTCAGGCGATGTTATTCCCAGAAAAGAAGGGGTGCAATCTCCGGTTGCAGAAAGAATAGGTCCCGGTACATTACATTAGACTATTGAAGCTAAAGATGATTTGTTTGAAAATGTGAAAGAACCTGGCGCACAACATGGTACGTGATGACCCCTTGAGATGCTCAACTGCGACTGATTCTGGAGAGCTCGCGAGGTACGGACTATGGTGGTACTCGGCTTGTCCTGCAATACAACTAAATTGATATGAACTTTTGCATAAAACGTGAATAAATAAATACGTAATATTACACTGCACATGAACAATACAAGTTAAATGTGATTGGCATGAAATGAGGGTAAAACCACTGAGGCGAAAAATAAGCGAGTTTTCAAATAAACATAATTAAAGCACTGAAACGCTTATAGGGGCATCTTTAAGCATCCACATAACTAGTCTGTCTTTCTTTTGCTTTTAATTATTTGATCTTAAATAGCCCTTTAATTAATGTGTGCCGAGTCCATCATAATGCACCCTCGCCTGGNGGGGGGGGAGGTATAAAGATGCACATCACTAATCTGATATCTCCTGCTCTCGCACTACACTGCATGTAGCACTGCACTGTGCACTGAAGGCACACTGATGTCAGATGATCCGGTGGACGCGCGGCATGGCAAACAGTCTGGAAGGCAGGATGCTGTTCTGTGTCAAACCCTTCTCCTGCTGGGACCTTTGACAGGCCGCGAATCTTCAGGCTCCAGATGGACAGGCTGTGGTCCCACAATGTCGGAACCACGGGGCGTATGGCACCCTTGGGTGGCCTGGACAGTGCTGGTGTGGCTGCTGCTGGTGTTTATGTGGGTGGCCTGCTGAAGTGCGGGACACAGTGGTAACACCACATACCAGGCACACCGCGCAGTTTTATATCTACAGCATGTGTGGTGGAGGGGAGTCGAGATGAGTGTCTCACTGCTCATGCTGCCATCATCACTTTTCCTGGAAGGTGGCCGGTGCACACTTAAGTTCGAATGACATGGTGCAAAACTGAAAACGCCTGCCATTGGGGACTGTGAAGGCTGTCTTGCCATGGTCTTCGACCTTGATGGGCACTTGCCAATAGCTGCTCTTGAGGTCAAGGGATGACATAATCATGGCTTGGCCATAGGATCTGAGGGCATTGTGATTCTGATGTATTGTAGTAACGCACTAGTGTCACTTGGTTAACTGGCAGGAAATCTACACAAAACCATATGAGCCATATTTTTTAAGTGTCAGTGTTCTAGCAGAATTGAAGTCGCTGTTTGTTGGTTCAATAACACCATCATTCAAAATTTCTTGAATTTGTTGTTTAATAATTAATAATGCTGTAACTAACTGCTTGGTGAAGTGTATATAGGCCTATCCTGCACTAGCGGTATGGCATGCTCAACTACTGTGGTTTGACGTAGGGAGACGTGTGCTGCAAACACATGTCGGCAGTCGTCAAGGAGCTGCTGTAAAGCTGCATGGTGTTCGGGCGGTATGTTGTTGTCAAAGTCCGCCAGGTCAGGCGAGGGTGCATTATGATTGACTCGGCATACATTAATTAAAGGGCTATTTAAGATCAAATAATTAAAACAAAAGAAAGACAGACCAGATGTGTGGATGCTCAAAGATGCCTCTATAAGTCTATACCTCATATACAAGTGTACTACCGTGACGAACCTACGAATCCCCACTTCACGAATTTAAATTCCTTACCAAAAAGTTCATTAACCTCACAGTGGAAAAGTACTGGGGATTCGCGATTTAATTCCAGCACAGAAGACCAAGATCAAAATACAAAAGACCTTCGTCGAAAGTACCGAATTCGGCAGTGTACAGTTTTTGTCAAGTTATTTAAGGATTTCATAAATTTTCATAAAACCATTAATAAATATTTAAATAACGACTTGAGGCCAAAACGGAGAAAATGTTGCCCCCTCATAGGAACCATGTAAGCATATATGGGCTACCTATTAATGCAAATTAGAAATATACTTCACCCATATTAGAAAAAATAATTAAAAAGCAAAAATTATAATTATTAATATATCAGTAACCAATAACAGTAGAAAAGAAAGTAAATTATTTTTTAAATCAGTAAATCACATAGTATTTTATAAAAATTATAAACAATCACTGAATACTGTAGAATCAGCAAAAACTAAAAAATCAAATAACTTGGCTCAGGGCTGGCAGATTTACATAAACAAGACATTTTTGGAAACAGGATCAACTAAGGAAGAAACTAAATAACATTTGAAAGGAAAAGAACTAAAAACTAAAAAAATTATTTTTAAAATAGTAGCTAGGGGACCCAAGAAAACCGAGTAGAGTAGGGCCGACGACCGGGGGCTCCAAACCTCTAGTTTAGAGTAGATTAGCGTAGTGATGGCATCAGGGAATACACCCTCCAGTAGTGGGAGGATCAGCAGAGCAATGAGCTCTACGCCTAAAGTAAAATCAGATATATTCAACAAATCAGGAAAAACCAGAAGAACACCCCCCGCCAGTAGAGAAACGTCAGCAACCAGAAATATGGACCAAATTAACACTACTCAAGAGTCTCTTAATTGGGCTCTTGAGACTCCAGATGAAGAAATTAATAAATTAGTAAACACAAAAGTACAAGAGGAAATCGAAAAAAGAAAAAGGGAAGAAGATTCACTTACATCAGAGAATAGGAAGAAAGGAAAAATGGAAGACCCAAATGAAACAATAAGAAAAACTTTTGAAATAGAAAAAGAATTTGAAGTAATAGTCAAAAATAAAAAAGGTACACAAACAGAAATCATAGGGAACATAACAGAACTGCAAGATATATTGAGACAAAACCACGAAACAATTCAATTGCAAGCACAGATTGAAGGGTACTAATGGAAAGGGAAAACAATTAAAGACAACAAAAAACAACAGAAAGAAGACAGGAAGAGCGAAAAGAAATTTGGAAGAAGAAAAAATCAGAACCAATAAAAATTATAATCAAGCTCGAGCAAACTAACAAGTACGGTAGCAGTGAAAATACTAGAAGAGAATTGACAAATTATATTAGGCCGAACGAAAAGAAAATTCAGATCAACAAAATTATAAAAACAAATTCACAGGCAATAATAGTCGCAGTCCCAGATGAGGAACAAGCGCAAAGAATAGAAGCAGAAATACTAAATAAAAAAGTAAAATTAGAAGTAGACAAATTGCAAAAGAGAAACCCTAAAATCACAAAATAAATGTAGACATCACAAAAGAAGAATTTATGGAAAAACTGTACGACCAAAACTTAACAGTAAAAATAGAAGAAGAAAACAAGATCAACACAGAAATTTGCTTTGAAACTATAATAGTCAATAATAGAAGAAATGTAGTAATATAAACAAGTCCGAGTATTTATAAAACACTAAAAATAAAAAACAAAATTTACTGAGAATTTTGAGGGGGGGGGGGTATAAAATCAAAGAATTAATTTCACCATTGAGATGTAAGAAATGATGGGGATACGGCCACACAGATAAGAGATGTATACAACACGAAATAATTTGTGGTAGATGTAGTAATTCGGGTCACGAAGCAAAGGCATGTGAAGTCACCAATAACGTAAAATGTATTAACTGTGTTAGGAACCAAAAAACAAGGCATAGAAATTAAAGACACAACAACCGATAAGAACTGCCCATGCTATATAATGACAAGGGATAAATTAAAAACAGAAACAGATTTTGGTGATTAAATTTCATAGTTAACAGAAGCGTTACTTTTCAAAATTAATTTATTAGATGAGTCAGTAAAATAATATTAGTAGTTTAAAAATAGTTCAGATAAATCTACAGATATCAAAAACATTAACAATAGACTTTACAAATCAATTAGACGAAAAACAATATGATATAGCACTAATACAAGAACCGTATATATATATATTATAATAAGTACACAAATCTAAACAGTAATTGCCAATTAGTAAATAATAATAAAGGAGATGCATGGGCAGTTATTATAGTGAATTCAAAATATAAAATATTAAATTTCCAGTCTATGTCAACCAAAGAGATAACGATAGCAAAAGTTTTAATAAATAAGAACAAATTAACAGAAATGTCAGTGTATATGCCCCCAAATGAAGAAATAGACTATATAATTAGACAAATCGATAAAAGTATAAAAGAATTAGGAAATAAAGAGTTAATAATAGGCTGGGATTTTAACGGCAAATCAGCACTTTGGCATTCAAATAACCAAGACGATAGAGGGGATGAAATATTAAATTTAATTGAAAAATGTAACTGGAAAAAATTTAAAAGGCCGAAATAGATGCGATGTGCTGCGTGTTCAACTATGGTATTTTGTTCAGTATGCCATGGTACACCAAGGATGGCATCTTCCCTAATGTCCTCGATAGCAACTGCTGTGGTTATTGTTTCTAGTTCATGTATGCGAACTGTCACTGTGGCTTGATCTAGTGTGGTACTGGTGTATTGATTTGTGGCTAAATGAATTATGTGAGCAGCTGGAGTAATATCTGTAGGATGCACGAAACAAGGCTCTATGAAGTTATGTGAGGCAGCAGGGTCTATTAATGCATGGTAATGATGACCATTAATAAACACTTAATTGCGCACGAACTGTGATTGACTGCTGCTAACCTGGTTAATTATTGCATATTATGGTGTCAAGTTGGTAATATTGGCCAGGACTGGGGTCTCGGGAACGTCCGGCTCCTTTGACCCTGCTTCCCGTTTCCCAAATTGCTTCATACATGGTTGTTTGTTTAAGGTGGTTATTGTTAGGGCATGCACTGTGCCAATGGTATTCCTGACCATCAAAATAACTGCACGGAGTTGGCGGTGGTTGGCTTCTATCCCACTTTACGTTTTTGTTTCACGCACTGTCTGCTGCACTATTGTTTTTGTTGTAATTTACAGCGGTAATTTTTTCTTTACTGTTTCCCATGCTGGAATTTTTGTGCTGTTGTTGACGGAAAGAAGGTGTTTTAGCACAGTTTTGCACTTCATGCTGTCTCTTCACACTGACCTGATGTTGCTCGTGGCTCCATCGTGCGTCACTCTTTTCCCTTTCGTGGCATGGCCGTCATGGATTTTTCTGCATGATTATCGTGGCGCACATGAGATCATCAAGAATGCTATAAAGCAGTGGCACCTGCATGGCACCGTACTCTAGGCGAACTGTTTCTGCCACCAATTAGAGCACTTTGCGTTCGGGCAGGTGTGGGTCGAAACGTCTGACAAGATGTATTTTTTTGGTTATACATGTGGTTAGTTTCTCCTTTGGCTGTTGCTCTTATAGTGTCAGTTTGCTTTGCGTGAATGCTCATTCAAAGCGGCGCCGGCTAGCATGGAGGGACTCTTCCCACCAAGGCCATAATGATTGATAGATTGCCACCAGTAATGTGCTTCTCCGGAGAGTTGCACTCCAATGCAGCTAGTTCACTCATCCATGTATACCCCATAGTGTTGCAGGTGTGCTTTACAATCACTCAGGAATGCAAATGGGTCCTTGAGGTGCTCCCACAAAGGTGGGTAGTGACTGGAATCGCGAGGGTGCTGAAAAACTGGTTGGTCCAGGTTCAAAATTTGAGATGGCGGCAGTGTTTTGGTGTTGCCTACCGCTTCTTTGTGGCCATGTGCTCGCAGCTGGTGGAACGAAGTTTGGTGTGGGTAACATGTCCCGGTTTTGGTTGCAGAAATTGTGATGTGTGAGTTGGTAGCACTGAAATCATCTGTTGACAGAAGTCAGGCATGGGAAAGTATGGTGAGTAGCGGTATGTAAGGGGCAGATGGTAGGAGAGGGAGAGGTGCTGCAGTTAAGGCCGGCTGACAGGGTGTGAAATGAGCGAGCGGGGCAGCAATGTTTACATATATCATGTGCGCGCTGATATAGCATGTGACAGCTGCGGTGCGTTGTCGGCCACTGCTGTACATTGCCAACATGTGAATTTTTTCTATCTTGTACTGTCAGTCTCTCGCCAGGTTGCAAAAATTGCAGTGTACATGCACTGCACACACCCTGCATTTCAACACGTCATAACTTTCACCCCCTGGACACACCGGGTGGTGTCATTGAATTGGTTGACAGTCTAGTCCAGTTAATAAATATTTGCACACTAGAAGTGTTCAATTGATTGTAATTGCTGTGACACTGTGAGCACTGAATGTTCCGGTTTTGTATGGTCTCGAGTTCGGTCATGGTTGGGCACGTTGAATGGTAATACTGTAAGTACAAAGCGCACTGAAGAGTAGGGATACCATACCTTGGACAATGCATTGTAAACTGGCAAAAAAATTTGTTTTTTGGTAATTTAATGTTTGAATTTTGTTGACAGATATTGTCCGAAAATTCAAATTTGCACTGGCTTTGAATTTTGTTTATCACACTGGAGCTGTTTATGTGTTCTTTGTTTTTTGCGTCACGGTTGCTCGTTGGACTGGTCCTACGAGCGCACTTGCAATATTTTGTGCCTAATTCGTATTTGGTCACTACGACCTGTGGGATGGGTGACAGGCATTGCCAACATAGAGGCAGCGAGACGCTTATATGTGTCAGGCTAGCCATTGTTGACTTTTGCGGCATGGCAGCAGAACCCAGCAATAGGGGGGGGGGTCAAGGGCACTGCCCACCCCTTCGCTGCTAACCACCCTGCGCCTGCTTGGAGGGGTGTACCAAGCAGCAGTGAATGTGGTGTGTGCATCTGCGCACACAACCTGTGGCATCGATCTATAATCCCAGCTTGTGCTTTGGTGCTGATGCGAGAGGAGAGGGTGAATGCAGGTGCCCCGCCTGCTCTGCTGCACAGTACATTGCACGTGAGGGTGAGTCGTGAGGACGCTTCCCTGTCCCATAATGGCTGTCTCGCTTTACATGCCTTGCACCTTTGATATTATAGCAGCTGGTTTAAGCACACTTTTTACACCCCATGTTGTAGCATCTTTGGACGTCGTTCTAGGGTCTGGCTGGCATCAGGGCGTTTTTCCAGGTAGATCACACTGCTCCTGGCATGTTCTTGATGTTGTCAGGTGTGATAAGATGTTTGGGGAGGGGGGAAAGGTGGGAAAATTGCTCAAAGAAGGTTTGAAGTGCCGGGAAATTTTGAGCTTTGCTGGGTCGAAAAACGTGAGGTATGATGAGGGAAAGGTACGCTACATGGAAGGGTGACAATTAACGCCAGTTGACTGGGTGGTGTTGGGAAAAGGGAAGTTTTGAGGGATGGTGAAGAACATTGTTATGTGGTTTGTGGATTTGCATACCCGATGAGGCGCCAGAAACCGTCAGCAGGCGGTGTCAATTGTTGCTGCCGGTGATGATCTCAGGGTACGGTGGGCCATTCGCCCGGATTTATGCTGTCCCTCAGTGAAATCTTGGAAGAGCCCCTCGCTCCTGATATTTACATGGAAAATACTTTAGACCTATGCAGTCTGACCCACATGCCTTAAACTATAAAAGCTCTGAGATGAGCATACTGGCTGTAAAGTAATTTATGTGAAACTGTGTGACTGCGGGTTATAGAGGACCTGTACCTCAAAATGCCCGAAGGCAGTGATAGAAATAAAAAACACGAAATCTGAAAACTTGTCTGTAATTACTCTTGCACAGAAACACATACTTCACTCTAGGTGAACACTTGATACGTACTCTGGCCTGTTGCCCGCCAGATATGTGAGACTGTGGAAATTACACATTTGTGCATAAGAGTAGATTATTTGTGAATTTAACTTCCCAAGGCGATGCTATTTCCGGGGCAGAAGGTGTGTCATATCTGGATGCAGAAACAACAGGTTACAGTACGTTACATTAGAATATTGCAGCTAAAGGTTATTAGCGCAAAAACATTAAGACACCCGTAGCACGACACGGCGTGTGCCGATCCCTTGATATGTTCGACGGCGACTGACTCTAGTAAGCTCGTGAGGCACATACAATAGCAGCATGTGGCTCACTCTGCACTACTTTCTGTTGAATTAAAACACTTTCACAACTAAATGGATATGAACCCTTGCATATGACATTAATTAATAAATACATAATATTACACTGGACATGATCAAATAAAATTTAAATATGGATGGCATAAAATGAGGGTAAAACAACTGAGGTGAAAAATATGCGAATTTTCAAATAAACATAATTAAAGCACTGAAATGCTTTTAATGACATTTTTGAGTGTCTATATGCCTAGTGTGTGTTTCTTGTTTAATTTTATATCTTAAATTTCTCTATAATTCATGTGAGTCGAGTCCATCGTAACGCACCTTGCCCACCCCCTGCAAATGTTTTGGGGGGGGGGGGCGTTGTATATAGTTGCACATCACTACTCTGCACTCTCCTGCTCTCTCACTACACTGCAAGTGGCACAGCACTGTGCACTGAGGGCACACTGGAGTTAGTTGATGCTGTGGACATATGGTGTCGCAAACGACTTGGAAGGCAGGACGCAGTCCTGCGTCAAGTTGCTGGTTTCTCAGGGTCCCCACTTAGGTTATGAGATTTTGAAAGGTGTGACGTGAACATTTTATTTTCGCCAATGATTGTGAATGTTGCAATTAGTGAAAAAGTGGTGGCGCAAGTGCTCGAGAGGTGGTTTGGTCTTTGAGCATGGTCGACCACCGAGGTCTGAGATTCCAAGACATGCATCTTGATGTGCTGTTAGATGCTTGGGTACTGTTATTCCCAAGATACCACTGCAGAATCGTTAATTCTGTAGTGTGGTACTCTACACTGGACAAAAATAGACAACTAGGCGAAAGAGGGCTGTCTCATTCAAAATAAATTTTGTCAGTTAAATAAAAAGTAAGCTCATGTACAAAATAATACGAGATGTTACAGTAGCTCATGTTGTGAAAAAGAGTTGAGCAGTTATCACAAGGCCTGTCGCAGGCCTAAATACATATATTGGACAAAGTAGCAAAGCTGTGGTAAATTTCTTGAAATATAGAGTCTATGAAAGTGGGGAAGCAAACCTGGTGGCATGTAGACACAACCTTTTTTTATTTAATGTGAAGTATTGTAAATAAGTGGTCAGCTGTGCAGACAAATAAATCAAGTTCTTTGGGTTATGGCATGTACTCACTTTGCTAGACTGATTTACTATTGGTGCAAGGCAGGTAAGGTGGTGGTAATATGTAGCAAAATTAACACAAGAAATTTATTTATATTCTTTATAATATTAATGTACCAGTTTATTTGCTAATAAATATTGTGTGCAAGTCCATGTGCAGGAAAGAATATGTCGACAACCTTGTAGTATGTTTAGCGTGATAAGATTTGTAGTTTACTACTAAATATATTGGGGTAATTTATAAAGTTTAGGAAAAATGTATTGATTCCTAGAAAATACTTAATTACTCTGTTATTTCCACTGTCCCAACTCATATTAAAGGATAATTTGTTTTTGGTAGGTTTAGGGATTTGGTTGGTGCCAGCATAAACATGAAGATTAAGTCATTATGAATTTGGTTTATAAATCAGAATGATGCGTAGGTTTTTCATGATTAACATGAGGTCGTAAATTTTAATGTGTGGTCATGATCGACATAAACATGTGGTTGTATGTTCTTGCACTTGGTACGCAAAAATTTGTGTACAAATTTTGTTGCATTCATGTTATACATGAGCATACAATTGACTTCGAGGATACGTAATAGACTTTCGCCAGGTGTGGCATGATCATGAATGCTGGTGTAGTGTTGTATAACAATAAATAATTAAAATATAGCAACAAAAAAATTTTACATTTGTCTTTAAAAGGTTTTGAGCAGTAGTCAAGGAAATCAACAATACTGAGAAAGCACAGCATCATAAATAGGCTGAACTAACTGGCTGCGTAGCAAATTCAAACACTTGCAGGGCAGCGATGAAATGATATAAATGCCATACTTACACTGTATTAGATTCTGTAAAATATTGTGCAAGGTATGCCATAGTGGTCATTATACTGGCTAGTATGGCATCCATCATGGCCTTTGTGCCTTGTACAGCCAGATTTCATACCAGGTTTGGTAATCTGACCTGTTATATTTTTAATGGCATGTTTCATACCACCTTAATACCTGGCCAATAAGTCTGCAGTTTCAGATCATGGACACTACTTGAAACAAGTTGAAGAAACAAAAAAAAAATACATCTCCATCTTGATTATACATCCATTAAGTCTAATCTCATTATAGTTGGTTGAAAATACAATAAAGGCAAATAATATTGACAACGAAAGCTTTTAAACATTACCTAGGTTAGAAAAAATTAATACGAGCTTTTTTTTCAACTACTTGTATATCAGTCATATTAAAAAAAACTCCGTATGATAGTTGTTAGCTTAGTGGTGGAGTCTCGGTTAAGCAACCCGAGCGTAAACTTTTTGGACGCGAGTTCGAAACTCTGTCTGACACACTTATTTTTACTATTGAATAAGGATTACAGCTTTATGTTACGAACGAACTACTTAAAGCAACATGTTTACAACCACACGAATAATTAAAAAAAAATACAATTGTGATTATTTTAAAATAAGGAACATACCTCAGAAAGCATTCAACTTTTCTAACTGCCAAAATAATAAAGCAGTAAAGTAAAATTCCATTATAAAATACTTCACAGTAACAAATCTTTCACTTTATCATAAGTTTTTTATTCTTGCCAAAATACCCTATAAAATTATATGGGAATATCTCACTTTAAAATACAAAATTTAGTTTAACTTTCAGTACAACAAAGATAATTTTTATTTTACCCCATGTCTTCCAAAATGGGATTAATTAAATCTCCATATGTGGGTTTTACGTAAAGGTATTAATTTTTTCTAACAATGTCAATTTTGTCTAATCATGCCAAATGCATAGTTGCTTTCAGTATATCGTTTACACATACACTGCAAATAACCAATTCTCACTGTCAACTCGCAACATCATTGATTCTCGTGTGTAAACATTGATTAACGGGCTAGACATGCAGCATCATCTTGAATTATTTAATTCTTTAAAACATAAATGTATAAATGGGAAGTCGTATATACATGTTTTGATACTGCATCCCATAACATACAGTTAATTCCCTTTCTAAAATGACTTTGTAAAATCACTACTGAACTATTTAATTTCAACCCATAAAAATATATATAAAGTGCGTGTCAAAGTGTGTGTTTACCCCAATGAATACCATGTTTAAACATCTCCCACGTAATATCATAATGATATTTACGAAATATTAATTTCAATCAATACATACATGTCTTATAAATAAAATTTCACCCCAGAAGTATAAACTTTATACTCCTGTGTCATCAAAAACCATTATTAACATCGAGCGGTGCATTTTACTGAGTATGATATCAATTTCCAAGAAGTATTTGCAGGAAAAGTAAAGAGG
The DNA here is from genome assembly GCA_002778355.1 of Clitarchus hookeri. NCBI lineage: Eukaryota > Metazoa > Arthropoda > Insecta > Phasmatodea > Phasmatidae > Clitarchus > Clitarchus hookeri. The sequence continues at coordinate 952,684 of NQII01000040.1, forward strand.
TTTTCTTATTGAAATATTAATGTATTTCATAAGATAAACGTATTTTGAATAAACTTCCTTCAGTGTTATTATTTGTTAAGGGTAAGTGGCGTGATTTTTTCAAAAGAAAACTTCACCAATAAGGAACAATGTATACTACTTGCAAACCACACATTACTTTGTGTTTGCAGGAGTTCATTTGTGCATGTTCATATTTTAAAAATGTCCCATTTTTATCCTTTCTTTTTAGAAAAAATATTTTATTATAATTGCATATTAATTTTATTTACTGAATACTAGTAGTGCCATAATTTCATGAAACCCATATCATAAATGCTAAATAAGACTTTCAGTATAAGGTACTTTCATTACTATATGCTGTCCATGGTAAAGTGAGCACTTTTGAGGCCCTAGTGACTTTTTCTATCAGCCATTTTTTATCCTTCCGCCACTTTTTAAATAAATATTGCCATGTAAATAATCAACACAGTGTATATATATCATCGGACTCGAAAGTAAATGCCTGATGCTATAATAAAATATATTTATTGACTAGCATTCCAAATGAGAGGACTTCAAGAATAAAAGCCTGTAAGTATAAAAGTTGAGGCTTTAATCATGTATGTTATAATTAGATTTCACTGTATGTGCTAGTATTTAATAGACCTACACACGTTACTGGCAAGCAGTAGTTCTATGAGTGGGGTTTATAGTTACTATGGACCATATGCTTATCTGCGCACCCATTGAGTGTTAGTATACCAACTGTTGTCACGTTGTAGGAATCTTTCATGCCAGCTCAGATAACAACTGTTATACCGGCTCCTGCATCAGGCCTTGATAAATCTTCTACAAGACCAATTACGGCCGCAGGTAATGTGTAATATTGGCTTAACAGATTCCACTTGGCTGCTATCACTTCAGTGGACAGCTTCAGCTCTCACATTGCCCGAAGAATGCCAGAAACTTTTGTGCTTACAGTCTTTTAAAACATGTGGATTGACGAGTTCCAAGGGAGGGTGGCCACTCTTCTGGAAAATAGGGTAGATATGGAATAGTCGGGAAATACTATTGATCAGGAAAAAGTCAGGAAGTTTTACAAATTAAAAAAAATCAGGGAACATTTTTTAACCAAAGAGATGAATATGGTGTTTGCATTTTCAATTACGGAAATTTTTCTCAGTAAATAATTATTTTCAGCTCTAAGTTTGTAATTAGCATTAATAGATTTTAGTAAACTCTCTCTGCAATGAAATTTGTAAAATTAACATAGGGTGTCGAACAAAATGCCACAGGTTAATTGGCTTAATCTTAAATTTGTTTTAATACCTGTCACTGGAAATTTCGAGCTCACAAAATCTTCAATTTTTACACATTTTTTTCTTCTTTTGTTCAGTAGCAGTTGTGCTATATTGGTTGAGTTATATTACATTAAAGTGTCCAAATCTGTTACCATATTTCTACACTATATATCAGGTTCGTCAAGTAACAAACTTCAGCGTAAAGTTATATTTTTAAGAGATTTTTTGTAGTAAATGTAATATTTTACGCACTTTTTCTCAGGGAATGCGGTAATATGTTTAAAATAAGAAATAGTTTATGTTTACTATATATTTGGGTTAGAACTTTGTTGTAATTTTTCTACACCATGTCCATTGTTAAACCTAGCATCTGTATGCATGATGAGATGCTGGCTTCAGGAGTTTTGTTCGCCAAGCAGCGTTACAGTTTTTTTTTAATTTATTGCTGATAACATAATTAAATTATTATGGCTACTAAACAAAGGTAATGATTTTACTCTTATCATCACATCACATGTACATTTGAAATAATACATTATGTTATACGTTCATATAAAGCCAACGAGCATTCCGGGGAAAAATGCAAATTTGATCTGAAAAACCTGGAAAATACAGAGAATTTTGAAACTTTATGAGGGGCCAGCTTGATCTTGTTGGCTGATCTTGAATTACCCTGTGCTGTGGAACATGTACCATTGCCTGGCACCTAGCTCTTTGACTTTGATGAAAATGTTTGTAGTATACTACCATATTTGGTACAATTTTATTACAGGAATATTAATCTTTCATGACAACTTGGGATGGTATGAGGAAGATGTAACATTGGTTTCTTTCAAACACTTTTCACCACCTTTCCCAAAGTTTTTGGTAATGTAGACACAAATATGTTCTACTGTATCCCATTTTTTTTGTGTGTCGGAGTACTATTGTGTTTTAAAATTTTTATGATGTTCGCATAGTGTCACTTAAAAATATTTAATTGATCTTGTTGTGCACTATTGTGTTTTTAAAATATTCTTAATATTTACTTCCTGCCACATATAAATACTTATCTTTTAATGAAAGTACTATTGGGTTTTACAAATATTACACTGGAGAGCCAAAAAAAAAATGGTTTAGGCTTGCGTATGCAAATAACAGAGGTATGGAACCAATAAGAGTAATGCGATGCGTTCGGCAGCGCCTATATAAGACAACTAGCGTCTGGCGAAGTTGCTCACTTTGCACCGAGCTCCGGTGCTGAGAGGACTACCCTCTCAACGAGTCCTGGCTGTCGTGGAGTGAACATCGTGCTGGCGGCTGCGCCGCTCCGGGATCTACCCGCCCCTTGGGACCAGCGAAGGATGCGGACATCTGTCAGCACGAGGCGACTACAGCAGCTAGGGCGCAGCGACTATTCTGCAACTCGTCGCATCCCCAGGTGGCGGATAGGGGATCTCCAGGCTCTGGAGTGGCTGGGAATATTCTAATACCAGCCCGCGGACCAACTGGCCGGTGCG
>NQII01000040.1:956286-967148 GCA_002778355.1 Clitarchus hookeri
TGTGTGTGTGTGTGTGTGTGGAAACATTTTTTGAGTATCAGACCATCCCAAAATTTGACAAACTCGTATATACAGCTACCTAGCTTCTGTTATATTTTAACGCACACTTTGCACCGAGCTCCGGTGCTGAGAGGACTACCCTCTCAAAGGCCTAGCCTGCGCTCTCCTCAAGAGCAAAGGTCAGCCACCGGAGCCCAAGGTTTTAGGCGCATCGCAGCTTTGTCAGCCGCCTTTCTCAAGGCATGACAAAGTGCATGCCGAAGATGACGACGAAAATGAACACAGGTAATCAAAGTGACACCGATTCAGCATCAACTAACACACAACTAAACCCTACAAACACTCACACCACGATTGTTAACCACAGTCCACCCAGAAGTGCCGGGAATACGCACCCGCAAATTGAAAATACAACAGGTACAGACACACAAGCCAGCGGGTCATTGCAGGGCGCCTCCGGCCCACAAGTGAGTGCTGGGGCGCTATACCAGTACCATCTGAGCGAGGGCGAGAGGTCTGACTCGTCTGTGGACGTCATCGGCGGTGTAACCGACGAGGGCGAAGACAGGCGGTCCAGTGGCTCGTCCTCTAACACAAGCACGACCAAAAAGGCAGGGCGGGGAACCTCTTCTCGACCAGGCCCGGACGAGGATGGGTTCTCCTTCCCGAAAAGGAAACACCTTTAAAAAAAAAAAGAAATGTCTCCAGCAGGTAGAAAGAGGCTGGAAGACAGGAACAGGTTTGAAGTCCTGACAGAGGTGCGCGTTGCAGGAAGGGAAGCGAGCAACGACGCCCCAAACACCTCACCTAGACAACAGCAAAGATGCTGTTTAAGGAAAGGGCGGGTGTGGCTTCTCCTCCCTTCGTCAATGTAGGCGTCGGCAGTAAGGGAAGTCGTCTTGGTTGAGCGTTGGCGGGCATGACATAACCCCCCCCAATGTGCTCTTCTCGGCCGCCGGGCCGGTACTGCGGAGCGAGACGTCGCGCGACCTCTCTTGTCGTGGCGCGCGCGCCTGGCGGCGGCCAGCAGAGCTCTGTCTACTGACGGCGCGCAGCGTCCTGCGCTCGCATGAAGAACTCTTGGCAGCTCGCTCCAGGCTTCTCTTCGTCGTGGGGTTACTCGTCACCGACTGTCGGCGTTCCCCACGCAGGCTCTGCTGTTAAGTGGTGGAAAGTCGGCAGTATTGGTCATGGCAGGCTCCACAGAGTGTAATGTGGTTTTGTTAGGTCTGAGAATATTTAGAGTGCCTATTATAGGTGACACGCTTTCAGGGGTTTTCGCTGGTATATTCTTCATCTTAATTCGTAAAAAACATGTAAAATTAAAATAAAAAAATTAAAATTAAAAAGTTTAAAATTAAAAAGTTAGTTGTATAAAAAGGGCAAGAATATTTACAATTAAAATATAATGGTGTTTGTGCTACTGTTTGCGAGGGTGCGCTCGCTGGAGGACAGCTGCCTTATGTGTAGGCTGCTGTACTTGCCTATCCACCTAAGCTGCGGATAGCTGACCCCTTTCCTATACCGGAAACAGGGATAGGCCAAGGAGTTTCTATAAACTATCTGCAGCCTGGTAATATTGTGTCTGCGCACTCGGGCTTGCAAATTTAGCAGGCCCAGGTGCTCAGGCAGGTCGGCTGGTAGCTGTTGTTGTGCTGCTGTAGTGGCTCGCTTCCTGGAATTCCTGGGCAGCCCTGCAGGAGTAGCTCGGATTCCCGGAATTCCTGCAGGCTGCAGAGGCTCGCTTCCTGGAATTCCCCGCAGTAGCTTGCAGTCTGGCCCTTGTTGTTGCTGCAGAGCTGGGAGGCTTCCAAGAATTCTTGCTGCTTGTAGCTTCTCTGGGTTGCTGGTTGGCTGGGAGCTCCTGGAGGTCTGCTCTGCTCGACGTCTCGAGGAAGAATGCCACTGCGCTCCACACAGTCGCTCCCTGCCTTTTGTGGCCGCGATGCGCGCGCCTGGTGCCCCTGGAGGCGGCCAGCCGAACCAGGGCTCTTCTCGCCACCTGATTGGCTGGCCCGACTCGCCAATCGCCTGTGAGCAGTAGTAAAGCTCCTCGTGGCTCGTCTGCCTGCCCTCAGCTGCTTGGGTGTTATACTCGGAGATACAAATTTAAAACCAGGCCCCTCAGTGACATTAACAATTGATTTAACAATTGATTTTGTGGCACTGCTCGGCTTTTTAAGTCGCCTGTTGGCCGGCCCTACATGAAAGGGTACCCACAACAGGCGACAGTTCAGGGAATTCCACATCTACAGTTGCAGTGTCCATTATAAAATACAAAATACAATACAAAAAACTAAATAATAAAAGGGAAATCGGGATATGAATATAATTAAAATATATGTTTGTGCTCCTGCCCTTCGCTAAGCGAGAGCAGGAGGGCAGCTGCCTTAGCTGTGGGCCGCTGCGCGCCTAAACACTTTGGCTGTGGTTAGCTGACCGCCTCCCCTTTTACCAGGGAAGGGGCTAGGCCTGAGGAGCTGCTAGAGTTCTAACCACAGCCTGGTATACTTACAGAAACCTCTGCTTGCCTGTGCGCTTGGGCTTGAAGCCTTACTTATAGGCCCAGACACTCAGGCAGGTCACTGTTTGGCTTCCTGGAACAGTTGTTGTTGTTGTCGACGATTCTTGGAAATACCTCCTGGCCTCTCTGCTGCTGCGCCAATCCAGGCTTGCTTGGCGTCGGGCGGGCGGTTTCTCTGCATCTTGTTCGTGGTTTTCGGTTTTCATCGTTTTTAATTCCTGTTTCTTGTAACCTCAACCTCAAATGAGGCGGGTCTCACTCCATATCTTCGCCACACGTGCATCGCTGCTCCACACCATCCTCACCGATGCTGGCGTCACCGAGGAGCAGTAAGAGCTGCGCCCACACCCTGGAACATCGGGTCAGTTTGCGCTGATCCTCAGCGATGAGCTGGTGTTCCGGCGGGTACAGGCTGCACTTCGGGCACGCAGCATTGAGTTTGCCCAGTTCTCCCGCCAAGAGAGACGCCCGCTGGGTGTCGTCTAAGGAGGCATCCCGGCGGGGTAAGACACCGATCTGATCCACCAGCAACTAGCTCAGCATGTCAAGGTGTCATCAGTGCTGCAGATGACCAGCCGCAGGACAAGGCAGCCGCTTGGCCTCTACAAGGTGGAGGTTCAAGTGGAGGAAGACGCCGAGAAGACACTGGCCCGCCTCCACCAAGTGCCCAGGATACTGAGGATGACTAGGCTCCACTGGAACCACTACATCCCCCCCACAGGCCCAGTTCAGTGCTTCCGATGTCAAAATCTGGGGCACACAAGCCGCCAGTGTGAGTGCGCGGAGTGCTGCGTGCACTGCGGCGGGGCTCATCCCCGCAGAGACTGCAAAGCAGAANAAGCCGCCAGTGTGAGTGCGCGGAGTGCTGCGTGCACTGCGGCGGGGCTCATCCCCGCAGAGACTGCAAAGCAGAACAGCCAACATGCGCACTCTGCAAGCAAGATCACTCGGCGGCCTACTCGCAGTGCCCAGTGAAGCTGCGCTGGGCCAAGTCACGAGCCGCGCCACAGCCCGACACCACNGGGCTCATCCCCGCAGAGACTGCAAAGCAGAGCAGCCAACATGCGCACTCTGCAAGCAAGATCACTCGGCGGCCTACTCGCAGTGCCCAGTGAAGCTGCGCTGGGCCAAGTCACGAGCCGCGCCACAGCCCGACACCACTCAACAACCACGCAGGGTGGAGCACAAAAGTGCACCTGTGCAAAATATTTCACGACCAATTGCTCCACCCAAAATACAAAACACAAAACACACAAACCTGCAACAAACGACATTAACCACAAACAAAAAAGCCAGCTCTACTCAGCAACAAACCAAAAGGACCTACTCACAAATTACACAGCAAAGCAACACACACGCGCGCAATAACACAAGCCCAGAGCCAGAGTCACAAACACACACAATAGAAAAAATTCAAACACAAGTTTTTCAAAGTAATAAATACAAAGTACAACCACAGAAAGATATGGCTGACACACACACACATGCACACAATAAGACAAAACCAAGCACAAGCACACATACAAAAACACAACAAATCACACAAGTCAAACCCACCACCACACAAACACGACAGGCTCCTCTGCCTGTATCTAAGGCGCAGGAACTTCTGGCATTCCAGAAGTTCCATGCGATAATGCAGGAGATTCCTGGTTACACACACACAGACACTAAGATATTCTACGATTTAATCATACACCAGATTACACAATGAGCAGACCAAACACAAACACTACACCAACAGTTCGTGGCAACAACACTATTTCTACAGAAAAAATTAGTGCTGCTACATAAAACACAAGAAAACACAAACACACAATAATGACAGTACAACCACAACAACAACAAAACACACACACCCCCCGCATTCTCATTTGGAATGCTAGGGGCTTAACCTACAAAACACACGAACTGTCCAACTACTTACACAATACACACACACACATAGCCATCATCACAGAAACACACTTTCAATCAAACAAAAAACACAAAATACCAGACTACAAAATACATAGGCAAGACAGAAACTCACAAGAGAGGGGAGAGGGGGGAGTTGCCATATTAGTACACAGAACCATTCGTCATAACATTCACCCACTACCACAGCTACATCACACAGAAGCCATAGCCATATACATTTATATTCATAATCAGCCAGTTACCATCATAGCAACATACATCACACCACCCTCACCCCTCGACACGAGCGAGATAGACATGTTACTACAAACATCTCCACGAGTGCTAATAGCAAGTGAGTTGAACGCCAAGCACGCTGCCTGGCACTCAAAGAGAGCTAACACACATGGACGAACACTACACAGACACGCCAACAAGCACACATACATTATAGATGCACCAACAACACCAACGTTTTACCCAGACAACCCACATCACACACCAGATGTACTGGATATTATACTCAACAAAGGCAACACTTTCCAGTACAAACTATACACAGACACTGTACTCACCAGTGACCACATCCCAGTTTTCATGGACATACAACACACATCACACCCACAGCTTATACCACACACACACACAGATTTAACTATAAAAAAACTGACTGGGATTCTTTTCAAGCAACACTCTACAATAAAGCAGAAGCACTACATCACATCATCAATGCAACACTCACACCAGAACACATTGAAAACACAGCCACAATAATAGAACAGGCCATCATTACAGCAGCAAATCGACACATCCCACCAATCACACCCAAAGACACACACACTAAGTTTCCACCATACATTAAGCAAGCCATCACAAACAGAAACAGAAACAAGAGGCTGTGGCAGCGCACCCGGGACCCACTGTACAGGGAGAGGTACCAGCAGGTGCGAGACACAGTGGAGACACTTGTCAGTGATTTCAGGGGGCAGCAGTGGGATAACAAGGTTGCTGCTCTCGAGACTGCTGACAACTCCCTGTGGAAGATGACGCGGCGCCTAACAGGTGCCTTCTCCACAGTCCCGCCACTCAAGAATGCCCAGGGGGTTGCCTAAACCGCCGGGGATAAGGCAAATGTGCCAGCCAGGGCTCTGGAAGAAACTTTCCGCCCCAACGACGGAGATGGGGTCGCAGAACACCAGTGCCACATCAAGGAAACCCTGGCAGACGTACTGGGTGGGGAAACCCCCAGGAAACCGAGGATGTAACCACCGCCGAGCTGATGTCAGCCATTAAAACCATCCGCCGCAACACAGCTCCTGGCGAGGACAATATCACTTACAACCTTTTTAAAAATATACCATTTGTATTCATCCAGATTTTGGAACAGTTTTATTCACTTATTCTCAGGCATCATCATTTCCCAGATAGGTGGAAGCAGACCAGGGTGGTGACTTTCCTAAAGCCCGGTAAATCACCCTCACTTCCCACCAGCTATCGCCCCATCAGTCTGCTCTCCGCTCTCTCCAAACTCTTGGAGAGAGTGGTGAATGGAAGTGTGGTAGCACACATTTCATCTCACCACATACTTCGTGACGAACAGTTTGGGTCCCGGTGTGGGCACTGTACTGTTCATCAGCTCACCCGGCTCACTCTGGAAGCCACGAAGTCCATATAATATCACTATCATACTGTCGTCGCCCTACTAGACATAGAAAATGCGTTCGACAGGGTCTATAATCCTGGTCTGCTCTACAAACTTCACCAGTATAGCTTTCCGCCCTACATCATTCGCTTCATCGCTTCGTATCTAACATCTCGCTCATTTCATGTCAGTCTCGACGGTGAAAAATCCACGATCTGCCAGGCAACAGCAGGAGTTCCCAGGGCAGCATCCTTGGCCCGATCCTGTTCAACATATACATTAATGATACGCCACGAGCTGGAGAGGCTCGCATCGGCTGTTATGCGGACGACACCATCATCTTCGCGTCGTCAATGAGCAGAGATCGGGCCATAAGCCACGTCCAGGCTGCCCTGGATGACATAGAGCCCTGGCTGGCAAAATTGCGGATTAAGGCCAATGCTGCGAAGACAGAAGCCATCGTCTTTGACCGCAAGCGCCTTAACCCCACGAATAAACTACAGTTCTGTGGCTAGACTATAGATTATAAAGACAAGGTAAAATACCTGGGTGTAATAATGGATATGACCCTAAGCTGGAAACATCTCATCCATACTCAGCTTGCCAAGGCCAACTCGGCTAAGGCAGCTGTTTCCACTAATTCACCGCCATAGTTCACTTCGTACACGTAATGGAGTTATCATTTTTAAATCACTCATTCGCCCCATCCTCACCTACGCATCATCCGTCTGGGGTACAGCCTCGGGCTGTCACCTCAGAAAAATTCAGTGCTTTCAGAATAGGGTCCTCCGCATCATAGTAAATGCACCCAGGTACACACGCAATGAACAAATACACAAGGAGCTTAAAATGGACACTTTTGCACAACACATACACAAACTGGCCACAGAGCTGTACAAGAAGATCCCGACGAATGAAANTAGAAGATCCCGATGAATGAAAACCCCCTGGTTCGTGAGCTGGCGGATTATGATAAAAGGCTAGTGTGGAGGCGAAGACGACCCAAAGCGCTTCTCCTCCCTCCTGTAACATGACAAAGGTGACACTGCCTAAGGGGGCAGTTTGGTTTGTACATTTATACATATATATATATATATAATCCCTAGTTATCACTATTATACTCATTAATATATTATACATATTACTACATAGTTAAATAATCAAGCCGTTTAGATAAGGGGACTCAGAATATGAATGAATGTGTGCATGATTGAGAGAATGAATGAGATTTATGATGTGTGTGTACATATATGTATGTAATCAGATCAAAAATAAAAATGAAAGATAGTGTGCATGTGTGTATGTATATTGAACAAATGTACATATATATGTACACATAAAAAAATTGGTAATGCAAAAAAAAATACTTATAATATAAATAATAATTAAAAAATTAATATAAATAATAAATAAAAAAACCCTGATTAACCAAATAAACATGTAGATCCATGGGTTTACCCGAGCTCTTCTGTGGAGAGGCAGGCCGACTAATATCTGCTGGCTCACTGTCTGCGGGCTTGGTGTCTGCTGGTTCGGTGTCTGCTTTGGGGTGCTTGGTGGTGCGGGGCGCGACAATAGAATGCTTAATAATTATAATTAGGACACATTTCACAGCACCAGACGTTCATTCACATCCTAGGGAGGCCCGGAGATATGTAAAGAGTAAACATCTCGCTTCCTGCCTAATCCAGCTGCAGTTATAGGCCACTGGCGTGAGCCAAAACTCCGCAAGCCTAGCTAACCTAAAGGACCGCTGGCGAGGGCCACAAACCCCGTAAGTCCGAATATTTACCACCCACCCCTCAAAAGTCTAATGGCTAAAGCCTACATGGCTCTGTAGGCACCAACAGCTGCCTACAAAAGAGAGGGAAACCTGTAGCAGGGTGAGGTATGGGATATGAGATGCGAAGAATACATTCTGCAGGCTGGGAACTGAAACCCTGGCCGCCCTGACACCAGAGATGGCGCCAGGGAGGCTGGGATAAGGTACCAGTGACTAAAACTCCCCTCTCTCGCCTCAGTCGCGGCATAATTAAGAAGGTCTCGGAAGAGGAGGAGGAAGGGGCAGTGACCCCCGATGGCCATGCACCACATTATCATAAAATCACCCACGAAACCACAAACCGTGTTCATTCATTTCACCACGTTCAGAACATGATCCAAGGTAAATGCAGAGGCCGAAAGGCCTAAGCATAATGACCTGCAACAACCACGATTTTTTAATTCTCTAAGGGGAGCAGGCCCTCTTTCTTATTAGCTATTAGCGATTAGTGCCCCACCAAAACACGCAGTCGGCGAGCAGCAGCAGAGATGACAACAACTCCAGAGCGCGACTACAAGACACAGAGAAGGCAACAGCTACAGCTGCAGCTCCAGCGCGTCTCTACAAGACCTGGCAGAACTTGTAGACAGCGGCATCGTCGAGTAGTTCTTATTAGAGCTACTCGTGCAAATGAAAGGTTAACTAGTATGGGTAGCTCTTGTTAGAGCTACCACGCGGTCCAGGATCAACGACTCGGCGCGACGCGCCCAGATCTCGACCGCGCAGAAGGGAACGCCGGAGCAGAGCACGCTTGCCGACTGCAACCAAACCAAAATAAGCGAATCACCCCACACACACCACACAGTAGCAGCACAGACGACGACAGAACAGTATATTATTTCAGGGGCCAAATGCGCGGGATCTCGAGCAAGGAGGACTGCCCCAACTCCACTCGAGGTCCAGGCCAAGGGCACACGCACTGGTCCAGGCAATAGTGCGGGAGGAGGCGTAGTAGTAGTTTAATTTAATTCAAATTATACTCATAGGTTATTAATATTTAAAAAACTTATGAAAGTATTTTACTAAAATATATTTAATATGAAAAAAACCCAAAATACAAAACTATATACTCCAATTACTTGATAGTTTGATTCAATTCGGGAAGAAGAAAAATTGGACCTCAGGAAGGGGGGCTCCACTGATACAGGAGTCTGTATAGACTCTGGTACCAGTGTCATCTCCAACTGCAATTTACTAATATTGGTATTTTTCCTCCTCAATGTCACAAACCTGGAAACGAGAACTCGTACCCCGATGGCGACCTGTATAGGACACAGCGCGAGACTAGGGACTCACTGACACACTACATGTGAAGTTAACTAGCACACTTGCAAACATCACTTCAACATGCTAGACATACTACACGAACACAACAATCACTCCAGCCGAGAGGCTGGAGGGGAGCTTCACTCCCCCGCCGAAATCCACGAACACGTAAATTTACTTAAAGTAGGCAGCACAAATGAACAGCCTAAATACGGGTCCGGTGCCCAACAACCCACATACACACGGCTCCCCACCGCCGACCCAATGATTTGGATATGTGTCGGGGTGCATTTGTTTGACAAACATCCTGTGAGTTATGGGAGTCTAGGCTCCCGGTCTCACGACACCAAGGCCATTCGGAGGCATATGAGGGTTCGGCGGCGGTGGCAGAACATTTCATCACAGGCCCCCTTAGCCCTGCTTGTAACACACAGCCAGGCCTATTATGTTAGTTCCTGCGCAGCTTTTTAGGGTAAACAACTTTGTTAGTATAATTAATTAATGTTCATAAAATAAGATCGCATTTAATCGCTTAATTAATTAATAGTGGATGTATGTTTGTGTGTCTGACCTTCAGTCGGGCAAACGGGAGTAATCCTAACGATGACTACAGCCACTATAGAATATATTAGCTTACATATAATCATGCCAGTGATGGTTGATTAATAGTATTAGACATACTTGATAATTAATCCCTTCTGGACACAATATATATATTTATTAATTTCCTTTCAGCAGCGCTGTATGTCTGTGTGTCTGGCCCTCAGTCAGCATACGGGAGTAATCCACCGATGGCTACAGGCTGTTTATAAATGATATATTATATTAGTTTAATATTATATTAGTTTAACTCATCTCAAGTTACTAAGAGTCTTGACTCATAGTACTTGAACAGTCCTCGTGGACTTAATTTTAGTTTAGTTTAGGTTATTTAGATTAAGATTAACCTCTTCTTTCAGGTAAATTACCATCTTGCGAGAATTATGAAAAAGTCGGTTTGTGCCAGCTGCTGGCACTCACTGACAGCTAATTCTATTTTATGTTTGAATTTCAGGATCCACTGGGGATTCGGATTCGGAGGGGACCTGCCCAATTGCGCTCTCCCCCCACCAGAGTGATGCGCAAGTATCACTCTGGTTAAACCCAGCGCCTAACGAAAGAAAGTTCACCCGCCCCTCTCTACTAGCACTTTTTCCAATCATAATAAAGAGCATGATTCCTATCCTTTGTCTCCTGTAGCATTTTCTGTTAAATATGATAAGGCATGGAACAATTTTTTAATTCTTTCCTGTCGAAAGGGTTTTTACGGTGACTATGCCGGTTTATCCCTTTCTCTTCTAAATATAGTTTAGCTATAAGTACACTTAGGTAGGTTGTCATGGCCAAAAGCAGGCCATGGCAGCCCAAACCCTCTTTGCCGTGATGCATGTCTCCTTGCATTAAATACCTTCCTTGTAGGCGTATGGGGCTTAGCCCTGAGACGCACGTAACTCCCGTCCCTACCGCGGGCTCATATAACACTTAGTTTTATAGTAGTTACTTTAAAAAAAAAAACAGAACATTTCATGGCCCCAACCACCACACGTTTTCCAGGTCGAGTGACACACATGCCAGTCGAGGTAGGGGTCGGGGGGCTAACTTTACTATACTTTACTTCACTTTACTTAACTAAGTTAACTCAATTATATAGTATTACAAAAAAAACATAA